>JBBPNB010000357.1:0-20994 GCA_038090635.1 Rubroboletus satanas
CAAGGCATGTTGGTCAATTCAGCGGGTATATACGTTCGTCGTTGGCTAGGTAGTCAGCTATCGAGAGTCGACGTCATCCGCTAGGCCCGCTGCTCGTCGATATGATAGGACGATGATGTCATTTGTGAACAGTGGTCCATCCACAACTGCGTTCGACTGTTATGGCATGACAACATGCGATGCAGACGCAAAATGACATCGACTTTTAGTTCCAGCATGCATGCAACGACCTGATGAGAGGTTATAAGTAAACGAAAAAAAAGGGACATCTTCTCATTCGTTCCAGAAAAAAAAAAAAAAAACTTCGAACACAGAGGAACAGGAAAACGAAACATCCTACCCCCGTTCCAAAAAAGGAGGCGTTTACAAGATGACATACATATGGAAACGTACCCTCTTGGAGTCATTGAGAGACGTTCGCCGACGAAGAACACGTCTGGGTCCAAACGGGATCCACTACGTTTGTTGCCATTCTTACTTTTGTTCCGCCGCCGATCCGCTCTTCACGGCGTCGTCGCGGACAAAGAGAGGAGAAAAGCCCAGGCGTTTCTTTATTTTCGTGGCAATCAGCCGTCTTTTTGATTACTGTATTACAGGCTGCGAACATAGCCTTGTTGGTTGTCCGTCCGATTCTGCCCGAGTGTACGTATATTCAGTTGCCACAAATATAACCTTTGTGCGGACGTCGAACTAAAAACCGAGTGAGACTGGAGGACGCCCGACTTATTTTTTGGTGTCATGGTTTTTTTTTTTTTGGTCGCGTGGACATGGCAGAGATGACGAAGGTTGAGTTGCAAGTCACTGACGTGAGAAAAAGTGGAGAACGAGAGGAGAGGGGGTCGTACCTGAGATTTTTATACCGTGCAGCTGGACAATACTGATGGTGTGCTCCCTGGCAAGCGCAAGGGCGAGAACGGGTCAGGGAGACTAACCTACGAGGAACGAACAACAGTTGGACAAGGCACCACAAAGCCCGTGACTCAACACGTGTACCTGTACAACCCATGGTCAGATCAGCCATGTCGAGATACGCCCAGATTAATCGCAACCAGCGGTGTTGGTGCAAAAACAGCCCAAGAATCTAGGCTTCAGGGAAGAGGGATTCAATGGGAGGATTCTGGGCCGCCGTATATGACTCAGGTCGCCGGACCTCTGAATCAGTCTCATGGCCGTCTTATCCCATAATTAATGAAGCTCTACTGTTGGAATTATCGCGGTCGGGAAAGGTCTCGTCAGGGAAGGAAATACGGGACCTGCATTAGAGGGCGGCAGAACCTTCTGGGTCTCGTTGTGGTGGACAAAGGACCGACTGTGACAACAGGGGGTTTAATGTTCAACGAGTCTAGGTGCAAGGTGGGACCTGACGGGGGAGCATCGGAAATGCCCTGAAGCAAAAATCGAGGCCGGCCCGTGCGGAAGCCCATGTGTTAGACAAAACGTGCAAGTTGAAGAGTGTTCCCCATGGAGTTGCTCCCGGATCTTGAAACTTGAAGTTTTTACACCAGGATTGAATTTGGTATCGGGGGGTTGCTTGGACTGATATGGTGAGCAAAGGCTCAGATCCGTGTCTCCGAATACTGGCAGGTTCTTTCGGTGTTAAAATCGCAAGACTTGCCTAATCGCAGCAGTCGCTTTGATTGTCCTCGTGAATCGCCAAAAGCTTTGGAAGGTACCCCATACATAAAGGTAGACATACACTGTCACTGGCACCTCCTCCACACCGAGTCTGTGAACAGTAAAACCAATCAAAATTAGTAAACCTTGTCCAATGCCAACTGTGACTCGAACCTAATCTCGGGTCCAGACTCCAGATAAGAGGTATCGGTGTTAGTGCGCGAAAAACACAATGTTTTTCCTGACAGAACTTTAGCAGGATCAAAGTTTTGACGTCCGACTTTTGTACATGTTTGTCCCGAGCGTAGCAGCTGTAAAAATAGTCCGCGGCCCGGGTGATACATTGATCAATTGGCAGGGATACCATCTGGTGAGACATGACCCCATCTTCCTTCTTTCCAATAGTCGAGGTCAATTAAAAAGATCCACTCCCCATACAGGTCCACGGGAAGACGGTGACGGCGACAAGTCGAGGTGATCGATGTTGGCACAAGCTCAAGGGTCGCACCTTTGATGTAGACAGCTCGACTATCTCATCTGATCCCAGCTCGTCGCATCTCGCTGACCAGAGTTGGCATACACTTTTCTGGTTTCCTGGGAGGCTTCATTAGCGGCGTCGTGCACGAATCAACGCCATCAACAACCGTATTCTTCCGCGCCTCGTCCGCCGATCTTCGAGTACAACATGGGGTGAAAAATAAATGCTAGTCACCCCCGGACGATATATAGCACCATGTGGCCAGTTGGCCCGTGTAACCGATCCTTTACACGAGGAACATGATATGTATCAACATAAGTGCTATCTCCCCAGGTCAGTATGGTCGAAGGTCCGAGCCCATTCTGTCTTAGACAACGGCCAGGAATGTCCACATCGTAAGAATGATACGGGACCTCTGTTCAAGCTATACTGAACCCGTTTGTTTTCTAGCACGGAATACGCGATGGTGACTTCTTTCAACAAGGTCTCTGAGCGCTTAACGTCGGCGGGGTAAGAAATCTCGGACATCCAAACACCACCATCAGATAATCGGCACATAGTGCATGTTCCGGTTCCCGATCACGTATCACGTATCCCCCGCCTATCTTAGCCACACGCGTCTTTTATCTATGGAATCCATCTGCTTCCAAGGTCGTCGAGAGGCAGTGATAGCCTTTACACTATGGCAGTTTATTGGCAGAGCAAGTCATCAGGAAAAATAGCTTCACCCATCAAAGAGGTTGTGATTGTGCGATTATGCCTTGGAATTGTCTATGGCCTCAAGAACCGAGACAAACCCACTTGACATGATGATCCTTGCTTCATTCAATGGGGGGCCATGATCCTCGCGCCAGAATGCCGTCCGGGACAAACTTGTCACCAAACTTCCTATCTGTCGTTCCGGGTGAGATCATAAACAGTCCTCTCTTGTGAAAACTGTGAAATGTTGGAGCATAGGACTGCTGCCTTCTCTGCACACCAGTATGCAAGTACATATGGGAAGCATCTTGGGATAGGTGCCCTAAAGAAGTCATGCAGGCACTTTAGAAGGACACCCCCCTCCAGAAATCACGACCGTACGAGAGGAGACATCGTCGACATGATGCCCAGCATGTCCAGGTTTCATTTTACCGGAATGACTCTCGACTCGTCGTTTCGAAGGTCTTTCATCCTTCGAGCCGGGACACCACGATCCGGGACGTGCTCCGCCCTGGGGAATGCGCTCCTGGATAAGGATGGTCACCAATTCATTGCCCTCTCGATCTAGCGGTAGAATTTATTCCAAAGAACCAAGAAAACACCAACTGCTGAGATCATAGTACTATAGAGGTTGCAAACGGGTGTCCCTTTTTACCAAGTGCACGCAGTCTAACAGTGACCACATTTGTAGGCAACTGGGCCCATCTTCGCAACCGAACCCATCTAGGGGTGTCGCTCTGCAATTTAGCCGCTTCTTCGAGACGCCTGGCACCTCGGATGGTAACGCCCAACTTCCAAGAGCACGGACTCGAGAAAACGAGCGCGTAAAGCCCACAAAATGAGGTATATAAGTAAATCTAGATTAGCTCCAGTCCGTCTCGGATGGTATGTATGCGTAGCAATAGACACCCCATCGTCTCTTTTTCATATTTGTTTCAAGACACCCGGGGTGACACTCTTCGCGCTGCCCTGCAGCGCCGCCGGAGAATTGCTATGACTTCTAGACACGCTGGGTCGTACACGACGTTCGGAATGCAATCGCGTCCGTTCGTCCGCATCGCTGTCGTCCTCCGCGCCATCTACGTCCTCTCCCTCTTCGCTCTCCCGGAGTTGCGATAACGGCATGCTGACACCACCGTCTTCCTCGAACGCGTTGAACAACGTGTTGCTTTGTGCGCGGTATAGCGAACTCCGGCGACCGTGGCCCGCTGAATGGATGACACCGTCGGGTCGTAGCTCGGACGTACCCCCCCAGCCATCGAGCGATGGCCGGCCCTGGAGGCTAATGCGTGGGTTCATCAGCCCGCTTTCGAGCGCCGAGTGGCCATTTGCTTTTGGAGGGTCAGGTTTCCGTGAGAGATTGAGTAGATGAACACCGAGGAATGTGACGATGAACCCAGCGAGCAACGTCAAAGTATCAGTGCCACCGGTAGTGTTGAACCCTTGGAATAAAATGAGGGATGCCACGATCGTTGCCGTAGAAAAGCCCACGTAGTACATTGGGTTCACGCTGCGGGACTACGAGTGAGGTGTCATCAAGGGAATACGAGTGAGTGGACATACACATTCGTGGAGAACGTGTCGAGAGCCTTGTTGAAGTAGTTCATCTGCACCAATATGCAGCTTACCACAACTATGCCGAACACGTATGTGCTTGGATGCGTAAATTGGTTATTTCCACCCATTGTGAGTTTGACAGCGACGCCGAATCCTTTGATCGCCATGACAGAGACGGAGCCGACCAGAGAACATATGGAGATGTATACCAGGGGAGATGTGCGGCCGTAGCGAGGTACAACATTGAAAATCATGATTAATGAGAAGATGAAGACGGTAAGGCAGTACAACATAAAGCCTAGGCCAAATCAGTAGTCTGTCAGAGACCCGAAAGTCGACTTACCCGGCTGTATGGCATAGTGAAGGATTTCATCGACTGTTTGGATCTCCTTGTCTGGTGGTGCATGCAGGACGATGATGAGGGAACCGATTAAGCATAACGCGCATCCCGTTCGACCGAGGTGACCTAGTTCTTCATTCAACAGGAATGATGCGAGCACTGCACTGTGTGGTGTGTCAATCTCGACCGCACTGGTAAATCGAGGGAACCAACCCAATGAGGACACTCAATGCACCCAACGGAGTTACTAAAATTGGTGGTGCAAACGTATAGGCAGCAAAATTTGCGACTGGAATGTTGACATGAGTACCAAGTGACCATATCTCGACTGGGAACTCACTTTCGCCTAATACCACTGTTCACGAGGATGGAGTCGTACCATGTAAGTCTGATTAGAAGGGCAAGAAGGGTGGACCCACAGGTTGATATTCCGGCCCACCACGTCGGATTCCGAAGATAGGCATAGTCATCGGAGGCGGAGGCATAGGAAGAATTTCGTGCACCGGCGTCTGTGAGACCCTAGGACACATAGGTATCAGCTTTGAACAACGCGACAGCGTGGAACCGGTTAACGGCTTGCCTTCTTGGTAATAATGAAACTCGTTCCGATGGCGATCGAGCTAGAGACAGCAAGGGCCAGCCCGACGTATTTATCGTCTACCATCGATACCGATGAGACTGACGAGCGAAGACAGAACCGAGGGGGGGAGTCTGAAGCGGGTCGCAACTGCCTGGTCTGCTCAAACCCGGTCGACTCACGTGCGTGCCACAGACCGGTACAAATTTGGATATGTCTCTTGATGCTCCGCTATCATTATTTAATGATCTAGATGCCGTGAAGAACAAGACCAGTGCTCTCTGAGTACGACTACATGTCAGTCTGTTGCTATTATACTTGCCAACTACCTACGATTTCCTGGGCCCGCTATCAATTTCGCTGCAAGAAATGCTGTGCAGTGTGCACACAGCTCACCGTTTTTGTAACTCACGTGATGTCTAAGTATGTTGATGCTTACATAATTTATATGTTTACCCTGGCTTATACTTGGCTTGAAATGATATGCGGTTTGGTGGCAGGAGCTGTCCACCTTCAAGGCACCGAGGAAATCTTTGGAGGCCGGTGTGGTACCATCTCGTTCTTCGATTCGGAAGGACCGGCATGAAGATTGTTCTGTGCGTGACGTTTAGCAGAGACATACGAGACATAGGCATATCGCGACCGTCGAGGCCCATTCGCAAATCCTATTCGTCAGATACACGTCAATGATGCAATGTACAGAGTCGGCGCAGGGTATCTAGGTCATATGAGAGTGCAGTGATTCGGACGACGTTCACATCTTCAAGCCTTTGGTCGATGAGCCGAACAACTTGGCAAAGCAACCCGCCGCATGTTGCGGTTGCTCTTGCCTGTTTTGTAATACTTACGTCGAGCTCGCGCACGTGCGGTTAGACGTCCTGCACCACAACTTTTCTTTTTGGGAGCCCCGCCCGCCAGGAAGCTTTTTCCTCCCCTTCATTCGCCTTTACCTACTATCCCGCACTTTAGTTCAGGACCATTCAGCACGCGCGACATGGCTGATAGCAGGGATGACCTCACGCAGACAGCTAACCCTACTCTTGTCCTTGACGAGGATGCACCAAGCCCTCCCATTTCCGTCCCAGAAGAGTCTACCGAGGAAGGCGGAAAGCTGAAGATGATTGTACAGCTTGTCAAAAAGTGTCTTGGTGTGAAAGACATCGCCGCGATGTGGGTGTTGCGCAATCATTCCTGGCTCAGCCACTGAGCCACTCACCGCTGTTGCACGTAGGCGCTTGTCGCTTCCAGCTTCCTTGCTCGAGCCATTGCCAAACCTGGAGTATTGGCATTACCTCGATCGACCTGATCTATTTGCTGCGTACGTCGTTCTTCGGTGTTATGTGCTATTCGGCTGCGTGACTCCCGTCGTAGCATCAACGATTCAGATGATGCCTTCGAGCGCATGCTTGCTGCGGTGCGGTTTACGTTTACCAAGGACCTCAAGTTCATTGTAAGTGGCTACTGTCATCTGATCACACATATGCAAGCTTTGACACTCGCGCATGCAGCGCGGTAAAGTGTGCAAGCCATACAACTCAGTCCTCGGAGAGCACTTCCGTGCGCATTGGGTCGTTCCCCCTGTGCGATACTCTGATCCGGGGCAACCCCCGATACCCGGAATACATACAACACAAACACCACCCTCCCCGCAAGCATCGACCAATGCGTTACCATCAGAGACCCTGAGCATCAGGAGTGGACGAAGCGAACGTAGCTCCAAGAGCACTCGAAGTGGTCTCAGTCTCCTTTCCAAGAATAAAGCTAGCCCCTCGACTGCTCCTACTTCGCCTCAGCAGGTCCCTGACGCTGATTTCGCTGGACGCATGTCTAGCCTCTCCCTTGGCGCAGATACTGATCCTCTCCGTGTGGTGTATATTACCGAACAAGTTTCGCACCATCCACCTGTATCCGCCTATTACGCCACTTGTCCCGCTCGCTCCATCGAGATGCGGGGGATCGACCAGATCTCTGCAAAGATCTCTGGTACAGCGCTACGCGTCATACCAGGATCGTACAACAAGGGAATTTATATCAACATCAACGGTGGTTCAGGAGAGGGCGAGCGATACCAGATAACGCACCCCATTGCGAGTGTCAACGGGATTCTGAGAGGGAGCTTCTACATCACGGTCGCGGATTCGACGATTATCACATGTAGTGGCGGGAAGGGTAAAGAAAACTACCGTGCAGTGATTGAGTACAAGGAGGAGGTGCGTTGATCGCTTGACGGAGGGATACGCTGCTAATTTGGTTGTGATTGGGGACTCAGTCATGGCTTGGGCGGGCCCACTTCCTCGTCGAAGGTGTTATTCACACGTATGACGAAGACGCGACGGAGCACGAGGAGTGGACAAAGGTCAAGCATGTCCCGCAATCTCGCGTCGTCGCCTTCTTCGATGGTTGTTGGCGAAATCACATCCGGTGGCGACGTAGTCCTTCGGGGTCCAGCGTGTCTGTGCCATCGACAGCAGAACACCACACGCTGGTAGACCTCGAAAAATTGCAGATCATTCCCAAAGTTGTACGTCCCCTCGAGAAGCAGCTTCCCAAGGAAAGTCGAAAGTTATGGGAGAACGTCACCACCAAACTCCTCAGCAAGGAGTATGGGGACGCGACCAAGCACAAGCTCGCGCTCGAGCAGAAGCAGCGTGACGAGGCGAGCGAGCGGAAACGAAAGGGCGAGGAGTAAGTGGGCGAATGCCAGGATCGGATGTTGGACCACGAGCTTGACGTGTTCTCATTTTCAGGTTTATACCCACATACTTTGGGAAGGATTTCGGCTCCGGCATACCCGTTCTCACGGAAGAAGGTCGTAAAGCTGTAGAAGAGGAGCTCCGAGAATGCGCCTCGGACACGATATAGAGCGTCATGGGTCGACGAAAGCGCTGTTCACGACTCGTAACGACCATCTTTCTCTCTTTCTTTTTCTTTTTCCCTCTGCTGTCTTTCTTGGACGCTCGCAATCCTGCGCAGACTTGGATGCTCGAGGACGTACACACGCTTTGCTGCTTGATTTAATGCCACTCGTGCATCTCATGATGATATCCCTACACTATCTACAGTCCCTAAATCAATGCTTGTCTCGAGATGGCCAAGTCCGACCTTGAGCACGACCAATTGGTAGCTATAAACAGATCGCAAATTCTTCCTTCTTTGAATTCAACTGCCGGGAGCTCTTGGAAGGAGACATCCGTGTTTATCTGTCAGCTTTGAAGCAGAGGTGGTGAGGCATTCCGCGATATGGCAACAATAGATATAACGAATGCATGGACATCATGATGTGCACGACGGGTGTACTACAGATCCCCTTCTCCGACACATTTGATTAATTGAGAGGTTCGGAGTCAGGACTTCGATTCCGTCTGCACCTGGAAACCGCCGAGACGAGAAGATAGATCGCGGAATGGTCCCACGGAGAACGCATGGGTTGGGAGGAGAGCCGCAACGCCCCCCAAACGATCCCTTATAGACACCGCTGCGGACACGACAAGTACACTACACCCGTCGAGCTTTTGGGGAGGGGTAATCTGATGCCCTTCCGAATCCATATACCCACCCGTCTGTCTCAACCGCGTGTTTGCACTGCTCTTGAACGAGATACGAAAGGGTACGAACCACGGCGCAAGGCTTGTCATTCGGATGGATCATGGATCATGCACATGACCTGAGGACCTTTCCGTCAGTCTGTTTCGGTCCACGACTGCCAAAGGGAACTCTCGATGAACAAAAGGAGATCTCGACAAGCGTGCGCCCAATGACGCAGGGTACGTGTGTAGTATCTGCCAGGTCGAGGTGGCAAGACTGCAATTTGAAATGTCAAAACGCAAGAGTTTCGCCTTGAAGATGATAGATCTCCGGGGCATCTAGTTAACCCCCCCTCACCTTCCCTTTCCTCCTTTTCCCATTCCTCTGGTTGTTCGCCGCGTAGGGGGATCCCGGACAAATGTTGAGGCAGAATCATGTCGCCTGACGAGGCTGTGTAAGTGGACGTTGACCGGAGCTTCAACTCTGAATTGCTTTCCAGTTCAAGGCCGGTTCCTCTCCCCTCTCCCCCCTTGAAACAGTCACCAGGTAGCGATCCCTTCCAACAGTAGATCCTATATGGGTAAAAGACAGCTGGCTTCGACGTCACGGTGACGAATGAAATGAAAATATTACCCGCAAGGTGTCGTATGCCACACGACAACCCGGTTAAACAGGAAACAGGATGATTTATCCCACCGACTTGAAAGTCCGGCTGACAGCTACTGTTGGATGCCCCCCTTGAATGAGCTCTTAGAGCGTTGGGAAAGGAACTCTACCTCCGTATAGTTGTCGCATGGGCCTCTTTTTGTGTTTCTCTGTGAAAGACGGGGGAGCGGGGGAGAGGAGAATAATGAGGGTTCATTCTGTATCGTGTGTCTCTAAGGTGGGTCTCGAGTGGACATAATACCTATATATTTGGCATAGTTGGATAGAAAGAGACATACTTGTAATACGTTTCGTTTGATTTTTGGTCCGAAAAAATGAAAAACTGACGGACGGCACCTCGGCACGTTTTCGAAGGGGCAACGACACTGACATCAACCTACAAGATACCGGCGTTGGCAGAGAGACAAGAAAAAGAGCTGTGTTTCCCGCGTTTCTTCTCCTTGTTCCCGAGGTAGACGTTTGTTTGTACCACGGCATGGCAATGGAAGATTAAAAATTCATGGTTCAACTGAGGGTCGAACTCAGGACCTTCTGTGTGTAAGACAGAAATCATAACCACTAGACCATTGAACCAGGCAACAACCGAGGGCTTTATTCAGATCATGGCGTCATTACTTGGCTTGGCACAAAGGACGCGGGAGAAAAAAAAAGAGCGGAAGGACTCGAGCAAAGGCTATCAGCGCTCTTCTCAATGTTAATCGAGCTACGCAGGTAAATCGACATGGCCGACAGTATATAATCGTATCTGTATCATGCTTGTTGGACCACAAGTTAGTAGACTTGACAATGATAGGCTCACAATGTATACGTAAGTCAATCTCGGGACTCCACATCTGGTCACCACAGCAGGTCGCCATGCACGTGGGGAACAGACTCGTAATAACTTGCTATTGTTTTCCAGGGCTACGGCCTGGAGACCGTCCTGGATAAAGCCACTGTTCCCAAGCACCGCCCAGCTGCCAGTTCGTCTGTCGTCCAGACGGTCATCCTTGTCGCCTCTTTCCATCAATTCGCGTCTCTGAGCTCACAGGCGCTGAAGTACGAGCTGCCACATCTGACCTGCCGAACAAGTGCTCTTGGTAAATTGTCGCATTGCGTTTTTTCTTCTTCATTAAATAAGTAAACCCTGACGTGCGTTGTCACCAGGATGTAACCAGGATGTTACAACAAGTCTCGCTTATGCAAATTTGTACCTGTCTTCCGTTCGCCGCATTGGCGGTAGCCACAGGGCCTGCTCGCGTACATGAGGCACGCCAGGGGCCCATCGCCACCAGTACAGTCTCTCTGCAGACATCCACGTCGAGGTCGACGTCGGCGACGTCCAAAACAACAACAACAACGATGACTTCGACGTCAAGCAGTGAGCAGTCTTTGTCTTCGTCTTCCAGTCTCTCACCTTCACCCTTGACCACGTCGTCAATTACCCTATTGCAATCATCAGACACCCAATCGCACTCATCGTCGGCATCGCCGACCTCATCTTCACGTTCGGCGTCTGGGACTTCTTCAGCCACGCCTCAGCCTTCATCTTCTCCAGGCATTCTCAGCTTGACCGTTAATAATATGACAACGTGCACCTCGGGTTTAATTACATGGAATTACACCGGAAACGAGGCCGAACTGTTGCTATCGATTACCAACACCAGCGCAGATCAGACGGTCGACGGTACGATCCAGCAGCAACTGATGGATACCAACACCTCTGCGTCGTCTTGGGCCTGGTCCTCTGTCAATCTAACGCAGGGTTGGTACGAGATACAGGGTCTCGTACTCACCACGCCGACTGTTAGCAACTACTCTGCGCCATTCTTCATTGCGAACGGGACGAACGTCACCTGTCTCACAGGTGCTTCACCATCCTCTGCAGCCTCAAACATAAAGGTGGCGAATATCGTGGGGGGTGTCGTCGGCACCGTCGCCGGTGTTTCCCTGGTTGTCATCGCAGGGTTGTGCTTCTGGTCACGGAAACGAAAAAGACCGTTCATCGGAGGTGGTAAAAGCGGGAATCGGAATTGGGGAACGCTCAAGTCTACTGGCTCGAGTGTTCAACCAGGAGAGAGTGGGACTCAACTCACCCGTGACCATTTCCATGCCCATTCAGAGTCGACGGCAGGCGTACTTGAAGATGTTGCGGGTGGGAAAGCGTCTGCGACGACCACCCCTGGCGATTCTGAGGAGGACACCGCCATCATGGATGAGGAAAAGCTTGTCTCCCCTGCCTCTTCTTCCGGAATGAGTCCCTTTGACGCGCTGAACACACCGGTTCATTACGACCGTCGTGCTTCGATGTACTATTCTGTCCAAATTCCCACCCCCGTCACCACCGAAGACTCCCGATCCCGTTCCGCCTCTCTCCACCCATCCAATCAAAGCATTGAGCAACAAGCGCAGCGGATCCGATCCTCGATGGAAGTCTCCGTCCGACGTCGCAGCGAGCGTCTTTCGATGCCCACCTTACCCTCCCCAAGCCTTTCCCGCCTTCCTCACTCCCCTACGCACACCCAATACAAAGAAGAATACCCTCTCTCGCCCATGGCGGCCACCCCAGTCGGTCGCTCTATATCAGCTGGCGCCGTCTCCGTGACTGCACGGCGTACATCCCGAAAACCCGTCCCACAGTACGATCCTTCGGTATTGCTCGAAGACACGAACTCAGATTCGGTGTCTACGTTCACGGCGGGTGCCGAGTCTTCGCAATCACACGGAACAGGAATGGGACCGGGTGCGTTCGGGACGCCAACGGGCTTGGTACACAAGGCGAGCTTCGTGAACGGACGTCCTGTGCACTATCTGATCCCGGATATGCCCCCACCACAACGAGACTGAGATTTGTGGGCTGTGCCCCCTCCTCGTGCGTCTGGTCTGGTCTTGTTCAGTTTCCAGTTTCAGTTTTGCTTTCATGTCTCGTTTTCCATTCAGTTTGATACGCCTTTTCCCTCATTTGGAAGGGACGTATGATTGGTTGTTCGGTGTATTGGGCAACTATTCCCAGTTCACGGCTCATGACGTGGTGGTAGATCCAGAAGTTCAGTAAGGGAAACAAGGGTGTCCCCACTCGAAACAGTGCTCCGCCGCGGACTGCGCTCTACACACGCACACAAGTACCGACACTCAGCACGATAGCACGCTCCCAACCACGTGTTGATCCAGCGATGCTGGACATGGATGGACATGGACATCTATATATCCACCTTGATGTAGCTTATCAACCTCTCCCCTTCCTCCCTTGCTCCACGTCTTTCGAAAAATTCCACGTTTTGTGTCGTTCGTCGTGATAGGATACTTCGTTTTTATAGTTGCTAGGCTTCAGTCAGATACCGTACTCGTATTATACACGATACGCGCCGAGGGGCATTGCCATTGCATGTCTGGTCAAGTACGCTTATCATACTCCCGAACTCGTTTTCTGTAACAGTTCGATCCTCGATCTGACCGCATCCCCATCCACATGATGCGCCCGAGTCCGCTATGTTTGCTATCAAACACTCAGCTTCACAGCTCCCGGCCGTACCGCTCAGTCCTATCTAACGTTTGCCATTACACGCATCCTCACAATCTCGTTTTCAAATTCCAGTTCACTCCATTCGTGGAGATCGCCTTCATGATCTCGGTGGTCTTTTTCTTTCTTTTTGGTTCTGCTTGGTCCTGATACCTTCCCCCCTCCCTCCTTCCTTGGTTCGGTATATGATAATGATACAATATCATACGGAAGGGAAATCACCGGGTGCGATAAACATGAGAAACAGATCTGACTCGGACCCGGACCATCTGATTGGCGGCCCCCCCAAAAGAAAGAAAGAAAACGAGTCTCGGTTCTCGTTCGTCCAACTCTCCGTCCAACATGTTACCAAAAACCGTCGTCACGTTGACACTTTTGGGCCCATTCAAAAAAAAAAAAAAAAACGTATGTAGCCTCGTCCGCTCTTCCAGAAAAATCAGAAAAAGACGTTCGGAGTGTGAATCTGGGTAACGGGCTTCGTCTCATACATACGGGTTGCCGCGGCGATACTCGACGCTTCGGCGCCTCTAAGCCTCCGGTCCTCGTAGAACTACCGTTCGGATTCCTGTCGAACGGACTTGGCAGATATGATTTATGTATTGACTGAGTGGGGCGTCCGGTGTTTATGTTTGTTATGCCTCAGCTGTCATTAGGGTGTGGTTGGCCAATCATCGCGTTCTCAGACCACACCCAGTTTGGTTTGGGAGATGCGTTTAGTCTACTTCCGAGGACACAATACTCGGCCTGTGGCTGAGATGACTATATAATGATAATTTATTGATCCTGCTACCATGGGGCACATGCCCACTATTCTGGCGACATCCCTCACCAAGGCTTGCAATCGATCCACAGCACTTGCCGGATTAGGCGGTTTCCGTCGGAGGGGAAAGTCGACCGACTCGACCGATGCCTACCGAAACACTCCGGAACCGACTTCGTTCTGCAAGAGGCTTACAGGCAGTACTGCCGTGTCACATCGTATACAATACGATCACGATCACGATCACCACTAGTGTTGGTGGCCCTACTCCCGGGCCAGGGGAGGGCTCGGAGAGGGCCGACGCGTGACATAACGGAGATAGAGGAAGAACCGGAAGAGAGTGGTACGATAGATGATGCGATTATAAACGTGATGATATATCATATCACGGTCATTGGGAGATTGGACTCATTCAATGGGCCTCTTCTTTTTTTTTTGTTGTTTCCAGTTTTCATGGGTCAAAACAGCGATGGGGATCGCCGGTAGCGACTAGCGACGATGGCATCCCAACATCCATTCCTTTCAGAAGTTTCCATTCAGAAGTATGTATATACATCTGACGGGGAAACAACACTCGTGTGCGTTGTCTGGATCCAATCACGGAACTGACGGAGATGTCCGTTGGTCCCATCGTCCTTTGCTCGCGCGTTCTTTCTCCCTTCTCGGGCGACTGAATTCAACGGGCAATGGCGTGATCCGATCGTCGCCAAGCTTCGGTTCCTTCCTGTTCCACCTTTGAAATGACACGGATGGGGACCTGGAAATAAATGAACAAAAGACAAATAACGATCCGTTGGTCTATCTACGGTGTATGTGGGCGGAGATATGGGTGATCGACACCGAGATAAATGACATGCAGTTTGCATAGAGGTGGGTTCCAAGGTAGGCAGCAACCAAGAGGTGGGGCCGAGAGACAATGACATGGCGAAACGCGATAAAGAAGGGGGACAAGTCGAGAATCAAGGGTTGGATACAAGTTGCGACCCATTCTCACGACCATCCATCGGGATTTCGGCGGCGTAAAGGCAAGGGTATCCATGGCGCGCGCGGCTTGGAATCCGCAGCTGCACCGCGTTTGTTGGTGTATGGGTTCGTCAAGCCGATTTTGCGTATCTTGGCAAGTCTGTGGGGAACAGTCGGCATGAGAAGGATGACGCGGATGTTGTAGATAAGCGACGTTCTCACCTCCAGAAGCCAACCCAGGCGACCAGTGCCGCGATAGCGGACGAAGCAACTGACATCGCGGCAAAGGCATATGGCATATCCTCCATGTGGCTTTGTAACTTTACAAATTTGATATAGAGTCGATTAGCCCGAAACAGAAAGGGTTAGCGGCATGTAGCGTTCACATACATTCATTCCAAACAGACCAGCAACGAGGGCACCAGATCCAAGGCCCATGGTTCCAATAGAAACCTGTGCCATTGAGAAGGTCGAATTTGTTTTGTCAAGAGAAAGAACATACTTTAAGGTCCAAAGCGAGGAGCGTGTTGCGATTTGAGTCTAAAATGAGCTCGACGATTTCCTGAGTGGATTGGACATTTGCCTTTGTGATGTCGATCAGTTGAAACTCCGAACCATCTTTGCCAGTTTAACACACTTCGATATTCTCAGCCTCGTTCACTATTTCCTCGACCTGCTTGGAAAAGAATTCTAGCAAGACCTCTAGTTCGTCATGCTCGTGCATGTGACGGGGGGAGCCGTTCTTCTTGTCCGTAAGATACATTGCATTCAAGTCCTCGTCTATGCGTGATATCAGGGAGAGGAGACCAACAATGATCACAACCAACCCTGTTCCAAAACATCGTCCAGGGCTTCCTGGACCTGTAAACGATAATGAAGCTAGAGGAGCAGATATGATGGAAGAGTCATACTAAAGTTGCGCGATTTTTGAAAGCAGCGAGGCGTCTCGAATAGTGAAGGAGTCGTTTGAATTTATCGTGGTTAATATCGTCTTCGAGCTCGGCCAGGAGACCTCCGACGAGGTTACGGATAAAGACCATTTCAGCCTCGAGTGCACTTAGAACGGAGAGAAGGATCGATTCTATCGCTCTGATGGATATAAGCGCACATTGGACCACGTTGGAAGATAGGAGGCTATCAACGCACCTGAATTCGTAAGGAGCACCACTACCACGGGCCTTGAGATTGTGCTGTCGAGAAGTGAGGCTGCTAAAGAGGACAATCGCCGCACTGATGCCGTACCTCGAGGTGGTATAAAAATGCGGAATGAAGTCTAGAGTCATTTGACCCATAAGTATCGAAGAGCATGACAGTGTCGGCCTTGACGAGCGCTCTGATATGTAATATATTGATCTGGCGAAGTTGAGCGGGCGTTCGGTTAGTCGAGAGGCTAGGCGAAACAGACCAAAATGGCCTCTTTACGGATGAGGATAGTGGGGACCACGTTTGGTATACGGGAGTCTATTTTGCGCAGGTCACGAGGCTTCATAATAAACGTCAGCGGGGGTGGCGTATGACGTCCCAACTGAATGGTGTCCTGACAGACTTACGTTCAGACGGTGTTCGTTGCATAAATCTGATCTCTTAAACTGTCCGGAGATGCTCTTGACCACACCTGGGGCGAAGCGATTACGTGGTGAGCAAAGGACAACGGGAGATGGCGGGTGAGAGAAAATGAAGACCTTGTTCGTCTATGATGGTACCTAGGAATGTGTTGCGAGGGAACGTTGGCGAGTGAGTGCACGGAAGAGAGTGGGTGACATACAGCGAAGCATGAGATCAGAGGGAAGTCTGCTTTTCATGACCTTTTCGAGGATGGCTGCCTTCGCGTCCTCCTCGCTCGGGGGTGGAGGGGGTCGGTGTGCGGGGCTTGGCCTGAGGAGGGCATTCCAGGCGAAGCTGCGGGCGAGTCTGAGGTGAGAGATGGACATTACATTGCGGATGGACGTCTGCATCCACCGAAAATGTCGCGGTAAGAGGGAAAAGGACGAAAAATAATTTGACCGAGCGAGTGGTGTAAATTTTCCCGATTTGAAATATTAAAAGGCTGGGGGTTACCCCAGTCCCGAAATGGCAATGAGATGTGTGATCTCTGTCGTTTTCTGTTCGGCCAAATCCGACCTCGATTACATTGCTTCCGCTCATCCCTCACGGAACTAATTACATATCGCTCTCCCCCCCCTACGCTCTTCTCATCAAGAACGCGCTATTTTACCATGCCCTGACTCTAAACATCCACCATCCCCCCTCCCTCTCCCCATGCCTTCAGACACACGAAGACTCCTCGAAGCCGCCATGGCCCTCTCTCAGCTTCTCAACATCCACGCCATCCCCCATGCCTTTCACGGTAGCGTACTCACCGCTGTCATGTCCGACAGCCCCCGTTGCGATGTACGTCGACCCTTGTCTTCCGTGCCACCTTCCTCATCTCTGTCCACAGGAGATCTTTTGCATTGTCGAAGGTGGTTCCACCCACCCGTTCCGCCGCGTCCGCCAAGCGGTAGCGGGCAGCGAATATTTCACGACGACACATTCACCATGGAGCAACCGGTAGAGGCCCTTGCTCTTGACATGCTCCTCACCCCGTGTAACAGTCGTCTGCACAGCTTGCATGCCACCTATCGTCGTCTCATACCAGCCATCGAAGTGAGCTCGCACCCCTCTGCTGCGCGCGCATCGTGCTCACATGTCTTTGTATCTATCCCAGATCGAGATTTTGCCTGCTGGCGAGCATGGTCCTCGACGGCTGGACACCTCCACCACCATGAACATTAAAGGCATTCCCTTTTTGACCCTCTCAGAGTTTGTCAGAGATAAACTTAAAACTTGGTCGATGCAAGTCCCCTCCCACTTGTGCCAGCTCGCTTGGCTAATAAAAACGACTCATGTACACAGCCGCGGCTCAGACGGCGACGCAAACGATATCGTGTACACACTCTGTCGGTACTGGAATCGCCTCGACATCAATCGTGTCCCCGAACAAGATATGAATCATTTCGTCACCTTCCATCGAACAGCAGCTCTCTCGTGGGCAGCTCTTAAACGAAAATATCGCATGTGATGGCCTAGCCTCCTCTGCTCGGACATAGGCCTTGATGATCCCCCTACGGGGTTGCCCCCGCGAGAGTGAGTGTGACTGAGATTGGCCGTTCCTATCTGATTTGATACCACGATCGATGGCGTAGGAGGGATTTTCCAAATTGTAGTAATGCTGTACTGTTTTACATATCTTTGGCAATCGACGTACGCATTCTTGCTTATGCATCTGTCTACAACTCTGTCGCCCATTGGACAATAATTTACTGTTTATAACACTATGTAATGGCTATGTTAATCGTTCTGTCATTGCTTTGCTTGCACGAGGAACCCCTCAAGGAGTGTGCGTCACGATGAAACACGACAGTTCGGATCCATCACCATCATCAGTTCCAAAAACAGGGGACGTAAGTTAACGTTCGCATATCCAAAATTGAGTTTGCGCGCCCTTGTTCCCCAAGGTACGCATCTTATTTCTATTTCCAGTCCCACGGGTTCCTCTGGCCCGGGTACGTCTACTCAGGTATGGTAGTCCACTGCGATGACAGCGGAGGGGCGAGGCGTGTCGCTGGACGTACAAGGGACAGGTGGATTGAATTAGAGGAGTCTGGAGGTGGAGAAGAAGAAGGAGCGCGTCGCAGATACCTTGGCTTGATCGTCGTTCTCTCACGTTATCGTCCTGTCATCGTCGTAAATCGGAGGAGAGGGAGCCCCTTGGTTTGGGGCGGGGCTAAGGTCTAGTACCCGGGTTGCGACGTCAGTTGGAGCTCGGTGGCGCTGTGTGGCGACGTCTCCCGTCTCTTGCAGCGGTCATCGGACGGTGTGATCTTCGAGTGGGAGTTAGATCGAGGCTGTTTTGAGGGACTGCTGATAGAGCCGTGATGGTGATGGCGTGAAGGACGACGACGATCCAACAGTCGACTCTAAACTCACATCCCTTGTCCCACACAGAAGCACCATCGCGTCACGATGACGCAGGGACACATTCCCGAATCCCTCCAAGTGCGGCACCATCCCTCCTCGAACCAGACGTCCGATTACTCAACGCGTCGAAGAACCCTACCAGACACAGAACACGCGCGTGGTGTTCTCACTGAGAATCAAGAATAGGTGGTGGACCCTTGAGGGATATTCGCGAATGCGACGAATCGCAAGGCGGCCGGGTGTGACGGCTCGAAGACTTCGAGTTCATGGACTCTCCTACCAGTGACCACCCACCAAGGTCCGGTGTCGATTCCAGATTGGGCGATCGAGCGACGAGATTTGGGAACTTGGCAAGGTCATCTGGCGATGACGAGCGGGTGGGTTGGGAACATGTGATGCTGGCGATCATCAATGCATCGGTGCGGACGGGAACGGGTGGCTGCCTCGGGCCATCGGCGTTGGCTTGGCGCGAACAAACGGAGGTGAAGGGTCCTCCTCGTTGAACGGGTGAGTTTATCTATTTGACCATATCTTTGATCACCAAAGCCTTCCATTCCTGTCAACCCGGAGGAAATGGAATAAACATGCACCGCACAAGCCAAGTCTTGATCTCCCATATGCGCCAACCTTGGCTCAAGTGTCTGGCACAGTTGCACTGGTCTGGAACGCACCGCACTGCGGTAAGACGAGGACGGTCCACGTTTCATGCCACGGTGCGTATGCCACTTGGTGTAATATGAAACGTACTTGCCTTGCCACCGTCGGGATGCGCATTCGAGGGGACGGCCGAGGTTGAGGGATGAGGCCTTGAGGATGCAATGTGGACCCGCTTGTCTATTCCTCGAGCTCATACCCATGCCCATGCCCATGCCCATGCCCATACCCGTGCTCGTTCCCAGCCATACACATGTCCGACAGGGCAGTACGCACTAAAGTATGTGATGAAAATGATACTCCCAGGTGACCAAAAGCTCAAAACATGACGAATCTTAGGTTTTAAGATCCGTCTACATGCCCGTTTGGAGTCCAAGTGCTCACAGTCTAGACTTCGGAGATGAACGTGAGCAACGTTTAGTAACCTCCTGCCACAAAGGGAGTTGTCTGCCCACACCGTGTGATACGGCGATAAAATATGACGCACGGTAACGCGACCCTTTGTGGTCGTCGTGTATCACTGTTGTGTAACAGACACTAGGCGAGAGAGAACCTGCAGGAAAGCAGCATCTCCGTTCAGGCGACGAGAAATTTGATGCAAAAAAAGAAAAAGCTTGCCTTGCCGCCGCCCCGGCGTGTCGCGGGCAGAATAGTTTTAAAGTGAAACTTGCTGCAGGCGAAATGGCAGAATGGCGATTGGAAAAATGGCAAATTCTGGCAATATTATTTTGGGTGTGTTTCGAGTATCTATGAATGAAGTTTGAACATGGGCCTGCGCTATGCATGATCCCTCCCGAAGTCAACAGGTCCTTCACACTCCAATCCCACCAGCTGAGTCTTTACCTAAGCTGAGATGTCCTCGACGACTCCCGTTGGCATGGAACCCTTTGTAACCAGCGCCTCCAACTCGTTCGAGTCATAAATGTCGGCCCTCCAATACCTCGTTTCCATCGAGCTCGATATCTGGATCAATCATTTGCTGATGGACCATGTAATGTATTCCTATCATTCGCCGATTCGGAGGCCAACTTGTTTGGGAGGACTGGATGCGAAATCGGAGTGCTGAAACGAACGATTCGAACAGGTTCTCAGGGGGAGGAGACGAACCACCGTAGACCGGCCGGATGTGCATTGACGAGCGTGGCCAACTAACATCAGCCGTTCTCCGTACTTTTCGCCGGAAGTCCCCCCCCGGGGAAGATCATCATGTCATCACAACAGTGGGGTGTGCATATCACAATTAGAGCACAGAAAGCATATCGTGGTCACAGCGCGTGCAGCTGGCTGGCGCATTCCCTGCGTGATAGCGGACAATTAGCTTTGCGACATTGACTAGGATCTCCAGATATAAAAGAGGTAGGTCGTAATTTAATTAAAGTCGCGAACAAGGTCCCTCTCGACCTGCCACATCCAATGCAAAAAAAAATCCAACCATGGAGGCCCCCAGCCAGGAAAGATTAACGAGAACCCGTCGCGGTCGCGGTCGCCATATAGGTGTTCCAAGCCTCGACAGTCGCCGACGAGAAGAAATAGCTAGATTCTGTCGTAGCTTGCCCATAATAGATCGCCGCTTCACCAGTCATGATCTCGTTCCCGAGGGAGGACACTTCCCCTCCGACAACCGTCACCGTTCCTGAACTGGTGTTGGTCACCAGTCCGGTTCGATTGTTACCAAAGATGAATTCTCGGGCGAGAGTGAGAG
>JBBPNB010000358.1:0-20989 GCA_038090635.1 Rubroboletus satanas
GGTTCAACCCCTTCAGCGCCTCAACCACCCAAGTCTGGCAGTTCCAATCCGGCCTCCCTTGATGGATCGGAACCAGCGAGAAGTGCGTCTCCAGAGCCTCCAGATAACTCGGTGCCACATACCCAACCAGATGGGTGCCCCTCTCATCCTTGTCCCACTTGGTGTGGCGATTGTTGACAACATGTTGGGTAAAGTACCCAGTCTGCAGGCTGCCCCCGATCTCGTAAAAATTACCTACCCCGCGCCGGGTCGACGTGGGGATGAAGATGGCCCAGTGATAAAGTCTCTTGCCACCAGTGGACCGGTCGCCTCGGTCGAATTGTGCGATCCTAATCGGGAGATAACCCGGGGGAACCTGGATGCAACCATTCCGGTGGTGTAAGACCTGGTACTCGGGTTGTGGTGTAGGTCCGAGGCTTGCGACGTAGGCTGCCGGGAGGGACACGAAGAAAAGGTCAACTCGGTGGAATGGCGAGGAGAGAAAATGGGAACTTACCCCCGATGCTGGCCATTAATTGGGGGGAGTAACTGCTGAACGACATTGGGAATATTGAATCTGAGGATGTAGAACCGATGGATTTTTCACCGACCTTGGTAGAACATCTTTTATAATGAAGGATGGTCGCTCGGTGTGGACGAGCAATTGGATGGTGGATGGGCTTTCTTTTGTTGCCCACAGACGTTTCTGTTATCCGCTGTGACGAGTGAAGATGAGTGGTGGACTGTCGACGCTTTAACACCTTCGCAGGCGACGAGTGGCTTGCCACAGGCTAAATTTTCTGTGACGCGTGTGATATTTATTGAGGTGTGGACTTCGTCAATGACAGCGTAGAAGAGTACCGTGTGAGAACTGGGACAACGCACTAGTTCAACTTGTCTGTTGGTTTTTCCTATCTTAAGTGCGAGGGAGAACTCCGTCACCGGTTCTGATCGTCTCGCCAGTGATGGAATCACTTAACGAAGGCTTTACACGTGGAAAACATCCAACAAATCAAGTTGTTGGAGTGGAACTCTCCCTGCATTGACACGGACCAATCTAGAGACGGCAAGGAGGGAAAGCATGGTACAAGGCTAGGTCATGCGTCGGTCTTTCAGGCCTGGGATGACACATTGTCAGCTCGACTTGCGCAACTCAGAGAACGCACTCACCACGATGTTCCAAGATTAAAATTAGTCTGTCTTCAAATCTTGAACTCGTACCATCGAGGTTGCGTCTCCGTCTTCAGCAGTATCTGTGAAGCCTCGTACTCTTCAGGAGGGTTCCATCCTTAAAGGTATATCTAGGGTGCCTAAGAGTCACAGATGCTGGAGGCGAGTACGACACAGGTAGATCCACCACTGTGGTTCCAAACAAAATGGAAATCTCCTTTGTCTCTGGTCGGGTCTTGAGGAAGAGATCTCCAGGCTAATAGCCTAATGCGCCGTGTCTTCGTAGACAGTCTGCCAACTGATTGAACCCGACCGGTCGATCAGTGCGCGAACAACTGTACTAGACAGCCGGACGGCGAACCAGTTCGTCTGGCGGCAAATTCAAACTTTCTTCGGTGCACCGCCACTGATCGGCAGGTGCGGAAACTCGGCAAGGGGTGGACTGCTGGTCGTAGAAATGGATTGCCGCTTCGGCATACGCCCTGGATTGTTTACAGTAATTGCCTAATTCGAAAATATCTAGTCGGAGATGGAAATGCGAGATGCTCGCGGACGAGTCGACTCTACGGCGCTCTGCAATCCGGGCTGGAAACATATCGGACGTTAATTAACTCAATGCCTGCGGATGGACCAATTCTCGTCATGACAAACAACCAAAACACATGGTCCCTCAATGGCACCACAGCTCGGCCACTGGTGAGGTCGACTACGAGAAAATCAATGTCAACACCGATATTGGTCGTGTTCGGGTTCGCCGCTTGAGGGAACAGTGTCCGGACGTTGTCGATGACCTATTATGTGGACATCGTCTTATGATCATTGTGGAGGAGTCGGCAGGGTAGCTAGACCCACACTACGGCTCCCGGAATCATGAGGAAAGGCAGGAGCTGAAGCTGAAACCTCCGACAACTTGGAAGTCCAAGTCGTTTAGAGATATATTAGATTTAAGTGAGTGGTTCAGTTGACTGGCTACACCTAAGACATGTGCCAGTATCTCCATTGTTGTGATGTATCCACATGCTCGCTTAAATCGATCATTCCTAGCACGAAAGCATTCTCAACGCCTGTGACAAAAGGCTGCAAAGGTGCAACGATTATCATAACAAGTTGAAATTTTGGGGACATGTCTTGCTGCGGTCAATGGATCACGACCACCAAGTTGTCCTCCGGTTTATTAACGACTTGGAAGATGTAGAGTCTCGTACACGACATAGAAAAGTGTCTCTCGCTCAGTTTGACTTCCTCGTGGCGAGATTGGATCCAAATTTCGATGCAGAGTAGGTAAGTTAGCACGGCCAACGCTCTTGTTTAGAAGCTAGTCTGGTCATCCCGCGGACATTGCTACAAACTCATGCGCCGCCAACAACAGCCTCCACACTGAAGGTAGGAAAAGCCAACAGACAAGTTGAACTAGTGCGTTGTCCCGGTTCTCACACGGTACTCTTCTGCGCTGTGATCAAGGTATGTCATTGACGAAGTCCACACCTCAATAAATATCACACGCGTCACAGAAAATTTAGCCTGTGGCAAGCCACTCGTCGCCTGCGAAGGTGTTAAAGCGTCGACAGCCCATCACTCATCTTCGCTCGTCACAGCGGATAACAGAAACGTCTGCGGGCAACAAAAGAAAGCCCATCCACCATCCAATTGCTCGTCCACACCGAGCGACCATCCTTCATTATAAAAGATGTTCTACCAAGGTCGGTGAAAAATCCATCGGTTCTACATCCTCAGATTCAATGTTCCCAATGTCGTTCAGCAGTTACTCCCCCCAATTAATGGCCAGCATCCGGGGTAAGTTCCCACTTCCTCTCCTCGCTATTTCGCCGAGTTGACCCTTTCCTCGTGTCCCTCCCCGCAGCCTACGCCGCGAGCCTTGGACCTACACCACAACCCCAGTACCAGATCTTACACCACCGGAATCCTTGTATCCAGGTTCCCCCAGGTTATCTCCCGATTAGGATCGCACAATTCGACCGAGGCGTCCGGTCCACTGGCTGCAAGAGACTTTACCACTGGGCCATCTTCATCCCCACGTCAACCCGGCGCGGGGTGGGTAACTTTTACGAATTCGGGGGCAGCCTGCAGACTGGGTACTTTACCCAGCATGTTGTCAACAATCGTCACCCCAAGTGGGACAAGGATGAGAGGGGCACCCACCTCGTCGGGTATGTGGCGCCGAGTTATCTGGAGGCTCTTGAGACGCACTTCTCGCTGGTTCCGATCCATCAAGGGAGGCCGGATTGGAACTGCCAGACTTGGGTGGTTGAGGCGCTGAAGGGGTTGAACCACGCGCAGATGTATGCGGTGCAACTGGACCACGGTCGATGGGTGCAGCAGATGGAAATTGTCGAAGCCGCATGGAATGTTGGCGATGCCTAGGTTGGTTCCGGATGAGAGTGCATGAAAAGTAGCATCGACTCGGAACGGGCTCAACATCTGCATTTGTACTGTGAATCATCGATCTTCCATCAATTGTGTCGTGCTCCATGTCCTAGTATTATCGTTCTGGTATTTCTGTAATTCTCCCCGAAGCTAATTTTTCGTGCGAGAGGTGCCATGTAAGTGGGTCGAGGTCCTCCTAGTGACAAAGGGCCGAGAATGTCACTATTCTGTGGATCTACTCGCTCACCGTGCCACGGGTTACATTGCTACGTGGGTTTCGAAGACGGAAGGAGGGGCCGGTATTTACTCCCATCGCCAAACCAGTGCGCACTAAATTGGGTTTCCGAATGCGTTCTTGAGCGAGCAAAGCTAACTTACAGATGGGTCGCTGATAGGCAAGCAAGTCACCCGTCTGTGCATAACTTGAGAAGGCAACCATCACCTCAGCTTGACTGGTGGCGATCGCTCATGCGGGAATACGGATGGGCCACCAGGCTGGATAATACATGCCATACTTTCAGATCCATCGGGCCGTTAAAGCTGCCGCAGTCCCCCTAGTGCTACTTGTGTTCGAAGAATGAGGCGACCGCGTGACATAAGACGCCCACATGGATGTGTAGGATTATGTGTGGCCGTCAAGTAATGTATTAGATGGAGAATCATCTGTGTATGGGCAGAAGAAAGACACACGAGTTCGACGTTCGAGTCAGTTGCACCTACTACTACCGACGCCAGTAAACATGCACACCAGCAACCGCACGAAAGTCCTCGAAAACGAAGTAGACAAAGTAGTATGTCGGATCTGGTGGGAACATCAACGAAGAAAAGGGTCGTGTGACCGCCTGCAGAGCTGCCCCGCGTGGCCACTCGCTTTTCATCGATGTAGGAATCAGGTACAACAGGTAGAATCGTGACCGCTTCCTTGCGGTCTTCGACACCATATATTCACTGGTCCCCCACGAGATCACTAGTAGAGCTCAGCCTGGGGAAGATGCCACAAGACTTGGCGTGACATCCTCCCATGTATGCCCGACCAAGGATCGACGATAATTGACGTCCAATGTGTGAGCGTATCACTGCCTTGCATGTCACAAGGCTGTACCCCGGGGTTATCCAGCAAAGACACGACTCGTGTGGAACATCTTCACCTAGTCCAGAACCTGGGACTCCAGATCAGTCAGACCGCCGTGCGCGTTGAGTATGCACGGTCACTTTTTCCCAAGACTAGTTGAAGTGGAATAGTTTACGTCTGGCTGTTAGAAGCGTAGTTCATCCACGGTTTGAGTATCTTTGGAGGGGACGAAGAAATGAAGCTTGCCAAGGGACAGGTCTCCGCGTTGGGCTTGAGCACCATAAACTCCGTTGTATACGAAACCGGACGAGCCCGACACTGCGCCCAGGATGACGCCGCCAAGCGCTATGCTTTTGCTTGCTGTGAAGACAAACTCACTATCCTCGTTCACAGGACGAAGAAGTTCCGTGACCGTAAAGTCAAGGTTCTCGATGAAGACATCAGAAAGGGCGGTGGGTTGACAATGCAGAGAATATTGCCACCCGCCATGAACGTGATGAATCACCGTATTTTCCACTCCGTCAGACACCGTAGGGACACCGCCCGAGCCACATGCCAGTCGACCAAGTTTTGTTCTATCGGTGTTTCCAAGATCAATTGCTTCGCGTGGCACCGAATTGAGAACGAAAGCTTCCGGAATTGTCGAACCCTGGTGAGTAGCCCGTTGACCCCTCCAGTGCGATAATGCCCTGGCGGTGCAAATTGGTACAGTGGGCCGGCGAGGACAATACATACAATGGATGGGTCCATCGTCGGTGCAATTGGATGAGTAATCCGCCCAAATCGGTCAAGCTACACATTCTCATTCTCCCTTACTCCACCGGAAATGTCCACCAGCTAGGCATCTCCCACAAGTTCCACACCGCTTCCACATGGTGGACCCATTGATCACAATCCATTTGTACCGCATATATTTGCCCGTGCTAGTGGTTCAATCTCTTCAGCGCCTTCACCACCCAAGTCTGCCCCCCCTTCCTTGATCCGAACCAGCAGCGGTCAATGCGGTTCCAGAGTCTCTAGGTAATTCGGTGCCACATATTCGACTAAATGCGTGCCCTTCTCATAGGCTTGGTCTCACTTGGTACTTCTCTAACTGCATAGCGAACCCGAGAGCATTGCTCCGAGGTTGGACAACACCGAGTGTGTTGTTTTCTTAACCGATGCCTAAGAGTCTATGCTGCCCCGTTTTCCCATTTACACGCTGGAAGATGGAATACAACGGAACGCCAATAAGCACATCTACGTTACACACAATCGCGTTGCAACTTTGCCAAGCTTTAGCGATATGCGGTGCCACTCCTATAACCTCGGTCAGCATTCAGGATACTAATGTCCTCTTGGCTGAATGATTCACAGATTATTGTGACACAGCCTGACTTTGGAAAGTCTCGCCCGGTCTCAGCCTGCTCTTATGGCCCCTTTCCCGTCCTTGTGACGATCACGAAAGCTGGTATAAAAGTTGTCTCGGCGATTGGGGCAGAAGTTTCTAGGGATTCAACGATCACAGTACATGCAGCCTCAGATGGTGACCTTCGTCTACCTTTCTCACTTTTCGCGACTCGTAGCACCAGGGATATATCACAGGTCAGTCCAGATTTTGAGTATAAGGTTCGGCGGACACTACGAGTGCAGTGTGTGCTGGCCAGCCTGGTACCAGTGGCGAGGTAAGTGCAGACTATCGATGCACCATACATGACGAACCTTGGAACATCAAAAATGGCCTGCTTGCCTGTCGGCGACATGCCTGAGAACGTCGTTCTCCTCGGAGAATCAACGAGGAATCACTGGAATACGTAGGTCCCAGGACGCGAATGACATTTGTCAACATATGCCAGGCGCTGGGAGAACAGACTGGCAATAGCCCGTCTGTCTTTGCAGCCTGGGTAGCAACCAAAGTTGCGGTGCGTCGACACTGATGCCAACCATTAGATCAGCTTTTCTGCCTAGTGTCCGGACAAGCGTCACCGCTGTTTATTTTACTAGCACGTACCGTCCAAGGTATGGCCAACCCGGGACCGCACAGAGGGCGAGAACGCTGGTACTCCGTGTACCAACAAGAACACGAACACCTTCCCGCACGGAAAGCTAGTTTCGAACAGAACTACAGCAATACCACAACGACAACGCCAGAAAGTGAATTCAAAACACGATACAACCGACAGAGCGTTGATACTACAAATACAAAAGTATCTACCTTGTTCCATGTCAATGCTACATGTCCGACAGATTTCCGTGTAGATTGTTCCTCTCCCTTCTACCCTCAACGCCTCGAACAACACTCACTCAGGATTCCCCAACATTCCGTACACCCTCCATAATTTCCGTTTGCTGGACCCATAGACTGCACTGCTATGCAAATGTCTCCGGTGATGGAGCAAGGCCGGGACATTACATAGGCTGGTCGCAAGTGCACCGTCGCATGGGATGTGTCGCCGTGATCCTGAGGACGGACATCGTGACCCTGATTTAGTCCGACGCCAACCCAGACAGGATGCCCGATATCCGGTCTGTGTGGTTTCCAGAATTGTCGATGGTCTGAGACCGTTTCCGGATTACACCGGAGCGTGGCCGCGACGCTCTCATGGCCTGTTGATCATTTTGAGCTCGGCCAGTGGTTCAGTAGCCAGAAAGACGCTCACCAATGACATGCAGGAGCGTCTGTGATATCACAGCAGCCTATCGGTCGCGAAAAAAAATAACGAAAAGCCCGCGGTGGGTATTCGACATGGCTGGTCGCGGGTCAACTCTCGAGGCCAGTCCCGGTGTTGTAACTTGAGTCACGGGAGAAAAAATAATGACGAATAAGGATAAATAAGTTATGATGAACAACGGTCAGTGCCGTAGAACATAGTCTGTTGGTCAACTGAGAAATCAGCCTTTTTTTCCCATTCGATAGGTCAAATGGCTCACCAGACTTGGGTATCTGAGAAGCTGCGAACGCTTCATGAAATAATACAGAAGCCATGTGAGGAAGTGTGGATGTATTCTGAATCATCAGGAATATCAGAGGCGAAGAACTGGTCGTCGAGAGCGTCTGACGTTAATGGACGGGATGCGGAGGGAATACCCAGGAAGTCAAGGTCATCCATGGGTACGCAAATAAGATTGTGTATTGGCTCAGCGAAGATATCTGGAAGGACGGGAATATGCTATCTAATGTCGGTAGTAAAATCTTCCTTTATACCCCGTCTGACAGCGTATGGAGAATGTTTGCTACAGAATGCGTACCCATTGTTGAAGGCGTTCAACAATTGATTTCGTTCTTATTCAACACCATTTATGGAATGACAATGTGTCAGCAAACATTGGCGAAACGTCGGAAATGAACTATTATTTATGTAACTTCCAAATTTGGAAAGGTCGAGAACGTTAGCGAGTGTTAGCGGGTCCGGAATCTGAAACTGCCTAATTTGGTAGGTGCCGTAGCTCATTGCAACTACTCATTGGCCATGCTGAAAAAGGGGAAAAATAGGATGCCACTAGCAAACAAATGGTATTCCATGAAATTTCAAGACGATGGCAGGCTGGAAGCTTCAAGTTGAGCAGACGACGGCTGTGACGAGCCGAGTCCGTTCCGAGGTTCGCCGGGTTCAAACTCCGGCTGTACAGTATGGCCAAACCGACTCCAACAACTTACATCACAGCAGCACTGCCACAACGACAAGAGCCATTGTCACTGCAAGCATATTGTCCCAATGTTTGCTATCAATATTTACTAGCCTGTTTTTTGTATGAAAATAATCCCAAACAGAACATCCAGTCTAGCTCTGATTGGGTACCATGATATACATTGTAATGAAAGTAAAAAAATCTAAATATTAAGAAACCAAAAACGGTGCAAATATTTGGACATGTTTCACTTCCAATTCAACTTCGAAGACGGTGCAGACGAGGCTCCCACTGATGAAGGGCATGACATTGCTTCAACCCCACAGCAAACTGGGCAGCCATTCTCCGAGATTGTCCTCGATTCACTTGTACGCACAGTGTATTCCCCTCATCTCTGCATGTACCCTCACTCTCATGGATCAAGTCTAGCTGGAAGCATTGCCGACCCAGATATCGTACTCGTTGATCTCTGCTCCGTCACCCGATGGTCGCAGTCCTGACGTGAAGCTCGCACGCCGAGATCTGTTCGATGCGAGGTTTCAGATTATCTCCGAGGGAACTGGTGATCCAGAATACGCGTGTACAGCGTCCGGGTCCGACCCCAGTTCCGCATCAGCCCTTCAATTTATCGACAATCCTTCCGATCTCGTCCCTTTCGTTTATGAGGGCGGCTTGAAAACGTGGGAGTGCAGCCTTGATCTGGCTAGCTATCTCAGACGCGATGGTCACGCCACGAACGCCAAGGGCCGACGCGTATTGGAGGTAGATTTTTCATCTTATACACGATGACCTGATCTCCATTGTTCACCCGATTAATCTATCTACATAGCTGGGGTGCGGCACGGCGATCCCAACGCTCTGTATTCTTAAGGAAATATTATCGTCCCCACCAGCCGGTGATACCGAGACACACATTCATCTCCAAGACTACAATGCCTCCGTCCTCCAACTGGTTACGACGCCCAACGTCGTTCTCGCTTGGTGTAAGTAACCTGTGTCTCAGTGGTGTAGCTTACGTGAACGTCTCACCCCTCTCTCCCTCGTCACCCTCCAGATACTTCGCCGGCTGCAGATGCCTACCGTATCTCAGAGGCCAACCCATCCGGGGACATCGATTCAGAGCTACACATCACGCCCCAATTGCTTCACGCATTCAGGGCATCGCTACATGATCACCGAGTCCGCCTACGCTTCTTTTCCGGTTCGTGGGACACGTTCGATTTGCGTCACACAGGTGGATCCTACCACCTCGTCCTCACGTCCGAAACGATATATCACCCAAACAGTCTCCCGAGTCTAGTCCGGGTCATGCGAGATGCGTGCACTGAGGGACACGAGTATCTTTGTCTCGTTGCCGGGAAGACGGTTTACTTTGGTGTTGGAGGTGGCATCGCGGAGTTCGTCCGGTGCGTAGGGTCGATCGCGGACGAGCGAGGGAATGGGAGTCAGGTAGAGACGATCTGGGAAACGTCTACAGGTGTCAGTAGGAAAGTGATGCGGGTTCGGTGGACATGAAATCAGCAAAAGAGAAGAACGAACGTGTACGGACAGCCAAAAGGTTATGCTGTACTCTTTCTAGCTTGTTAGACAAAAGGAGATCCGGTGACAGTGTTGCCGCACGGGAACTGATTGCAACTCGAGGGTACACACAAGGTACACAGGACCAGGGCCTTAATATGCCCAAGACGTTTACTCTCCAGACCCCTTTGGGGCTCAGCCCGGCATCGTGGATAAAGTCTATCCAAGCCTGGACTCCATTGTTCGGAACGTCCTCACCCGGCTATCCATCAGTACTATTATGGTATATAAGATGAGGGCTCCAGCTTCGGCAGGCTCATGATCAGCCCTCTTGAAACGCAAGTCCAAATCATCTCTCAGCCCAACCGATCTTGGGCTCCCTTCCTGATCCCCACAGTCACATATAGGAAGGAATTCGTACTTGAAATAGTATTTACAATTGTTTCTATTTTACAGTTCCACGTTCCATGATACATGATGGGTGGTGGCCATGAACATGTGCATAAATTTGCCATTGGTCGCTTTAACATCCCCCCCTCGTAGCATCTAAGCTATGTGTAATTTAAGACCCGATGAGGTATGTTACTGGTGTAGATATTTATCTAAGCTTTGCACCTCATCCTGGCATCTGTAACCCCCCCTCGGTGCATGGCATTCCCGGCCTCGAACCCCCCCAAGTGGTGTCGCATCTGAGGCTACCGGATAAAGTACCATCCTCGGGTCCGAGATCACCTTTCCGGTGTGCGCACCTCGTAATACGTATTAAAAATATCAATCATTGGGCATTTTTTGAGGGTCCTTCCTTCCTGGGTACACACATGCCCCTCGCTCACCAACGCCTTGGAACCCGAAGAAAAAGTGTGGACAAATCCGGACTCGAACCGGAGACCCCCCGCATTCAGCACCATGCTAAGCGGATGTGATAACCAGCTACACCATATGCCCGCCGCACTGTAGGATCCTTCTTAGGAAGTGTCATGGTTTCTTCTGATACTGATATCAGAAATCGACATGGACTCTGCGATAGTTGATGCTGTCCACTTTTCAGATCATTTTTTTTTCCATTAGATAGAAAAACACTACAGATAACGACCAAGTGGTCGGAATCTCAACACCACTTCCCCGTACTTTCTCAGCCCTCGCCCAGTGGGCGCCAATTAACATCACAACAAAAACATACAAAAACGAGAAAGAAAGACAACATCACCAAGGGACAGCAAGCAAACTCCAATCCCGCAACACGGCACTCCTCTCCGTCCCGATCTGCCGCGTCACCTCCTGCTGTCCCTGTATACCCAGCTCCTCGAACGCCCCGAGCAGTTGACCATCTAAAATGCCTTTGGACAATGGCTTGGAGACTGTGTCGTTGCGAACGAGCCTGATTCCCAAGGTATAGGTGAATGGCGGTTCGCGCGTGAAAAAAAAAAGGATGGCCCAGAGACTTACCGGTATGCCCTGGGATTGAGACCCGCGACGTGCTGGACGTTGCGTAACAGTTGACCTTGGAGGAGGTGCAATCGTTTGAGAGCGCCTTCGTCGACGGGCGTCAGAGCGGACAACGAGCCGTCCGTGAAGCCTGGAAGGTGAAAAAAAAAGCCATGGGTGACGAGGAGGTAGCAGTACAACGGGAGCATACCAGAGATGAGCTTCGCCTGCGGAATCTCATTGTCGTCTTTCGTTCGCCGCGCTATCGTACGGGACGCTCGACACTCCTTGTGGCAGTGGAACTCGGTGTAACGCATGAGATGTTGGCCACCTCTCGAGTCGGGATCTAAATCAAGCATCGAAGATCAAAGATCATGCGTCAAAATCATCGAATCGAATGCGGGGGAGAGCCGTACCGCTCGGGTCGTAAGTGAGGATATGCAATACGCCCTCTTCGTCGTTGAGAACGATCGACAACTCTTCGTTCGTAAAGAAAAAGTCAACGTTGGTTGCGTATGTCCGCCGAATATCCTTGGCCAGGATCACAAGTTTGTATGGATCCTCCTAGAGTCAGAATTAACGCTCTGCTGCTCATCGAGATCGGAATGAGAATAGATATACCTGGAAAGCAACAAGCCAGACGCTCTTAACCGCATCACCAATCAACAATAGGTTTTTGAGCACTCGTAGACTGGTGACATAGACGCCGACGTCCAAAAACGCGACACCCACGAGGCGCTCGTCGAGGTCAAAAGCCCTAACAAATATCTAAAGGATTCACGTCAACTCAAGTCACGATTCGTTTAGTGTCCACTCCACTCCACCTTTTGTCCCATAGATGACACCAAGTAACCATTGATTCCGCAGAGCGCAGTCACAGGCCCCTTAGAGTCGTCACGAACGCGTAGTTTCAGTTTATACCATCGTTGAATGTTGGAGGATGGATCCGGCACCACTTCAACAACCTCGAAGATGTAGGTCTTGGCAGAAAAAGTTGTAATGCTAAGCCAAGGGAATTGCGACGGGAATCACATTACTCACCGCGCCTTTGACAGCCAGATCCTCACCACGGTCGATGCTCGTTCCAACAGCGATGAAATCTCTGTTCCCAGATTCCGTGCTCAGTGTCTCCAACGTCACGCACTCTACAGCATTCACATATTCATTGGGGGCGAATTCATATCTATAAACAAGTCAGACGATCACTTCCATATAAACTAAGGTGACCCACCCGTCCACGGTTATCCAACTGTCGGGGGAGATAAGCTCCAACGCCGAACAGTCACACTGCGGGAATGAAACACCTGCGCCTACACCTCTTTAGCTCTCACCCACACGGATCTCAAACGACACACTCACCATCTGGCTCCCACAGGACGTTGCTGTCCTCATCGTACGAGGCGAACCGCGCTTGCAATGTAGACGCAGCGACAATTAACGACGCTGACGGCTCAAAGACAACGTTGGAATACGGTCGAGACCGCGGAAGGGAACGTTTCGGCAGCGAGGTGTCCAATTCAACGTCAGGGATCCACTCTAATAGGCTAGGGCCCTACAAACAAACCATTTAGCCTAACGCCTCGGCGAAAAGCAAGTCGAGGTTCGTGCGCGACGCCACTCCATTTACCTCTTCAGAGTATACCAAGAACTCCGCTTTTGACTCCCACAACGAGCACGCCGTAAAGGCGTGCACGACCGCATGTCCACTCGGGAACAGCTTGAGGCCACCTTTATCCGTGCGTATTATCCAGCTTGGTCTATCACCTGTAAAGAAGACGCCGGTGAGCGTATGGCCACCATTAACGTTCAAGGATGTTGTAGGAGAAGTGACGAATGGGACGAATGTGCGAGATATCCGCTTTTGCTCTGCGAGCACAGTTTTTTCTGCTTCTTCCTGTCTGGACAACTCAAATGTCCGAGTCAAGACTTTTGTGAAGATGATTCTCAGAACGGTGGAACGCCCGCCGGACGGAGGCGTGGTTAAGGGAGCTGGATGAACTTCGTAAATCGCCAAGTGTCCGCAACGCATGAATACCTGTCAGATCTATCAGACGACCGAACCAGTAAGTAAAGGGGACGGGCATACAAAAAGGTGGGGAGTTGGAGCCGACTCTCCAAGGGGCGCAATGAGGATCTGTTCAATGTCGAGGTCTTGCGGCTTGCGTGGGGGATCTTGAGGAGGAGACGGCGTAGGTGGATCGAATGTGTCATTCAGCACTGGCTCAAGCGTACTGATGGCCACACTCGAAAAGACAAGTGTCAGCTTCGGGAGGGACCATATCTGATCAAGCAGCGTCATGAATCTCTTAACTCGAAGGTAGACGAACGGACGAACCTCCATGACTCCTTGGGGCCGGATAAGCACCAGCCATTGGCTGGTATGTCCTGTAGTAACCGCGGCCTGGAGAGTCGAGGTAATGCTCTTATCAGCACTGCCAGAAGCGGTGACAATGCCATCGGTTGTCGCCACTTCGAAAACGCTCAATGTATCTGTGTAGAAACACCCCGCAAGGTACCGGGATGACTGGTTGGAACACCATTGGTACCCTGTCTATGACACAAGATACCATCAGACATTACCTTCTCACCCATCGGCGACATATCCTTTCTTCTTATCTTGCCTCGCTCCGTCTCGCCGATGAATAAACCGATGGTTTCATCTTCCCGGAGAATCAACACAAAGGGATCACATATGCTACACGCCTTGATTCTTGCACGGGGCAGGTTCCCATCCATGTCTTTGATGATCTGTCTCTCGGTGCCGTCTGCCCATCACGAATCAAACAACACAAATGCATGCGGACAACAAGGATACGCACCCGGTTCGAGGACGCGTATAGCGTTCGTCATCACGTGCAAAATAGCCGTTCGCTGAAAGAACGGACCAGCGCTGACCGTAGTCCCCGGTATACGGGTCGGGATAGCCAAATCCGTCTTTGCAGCCCTGGTCGCAATCTAAGTTATTCCCAATTCCAGATCAGCTCATCTCGAGGCTGGAGCTGGATAGAGAAACGCACGCGGGATACTCCAGGGGATGGATTGGCGTCCGTACTAATAACGATCGCATCGCTCTCCCCGGCAAATAATCCGCCACTGGTCTTTTCATATGACGTACCATTTACTCTGTGAGACTGCCGGACCGGGATAGACCAGATCCCGCGCGCGCCACCCAAAACGTGGAGTTTGCGTTTAGTACGAACAGGGAGGTCACGCTGGACACCGAGAATCGTCATCAGGGAAACAAACAAGGGGTGTAAGAATTGACTGTCTTGGCGTACCTGGAAAAGAGTAAAACCCCCTAGATGGCCGCTCCCTGTGGCAACCACAAGTTCCGGGACGTATCGTTCCTGTCAACACGGAGGACCGACCATCAAACAAATAGCAAGTACCCCGAGTAATGATTCACCAAATGTACGAATATCCAGATTGGAGACGTGAGTATATGCGCGCCATAAGAGACAGGATGAAGGTATGACACATACCCCTAGTTTCGACAGCGAGAATGTCATATCTGCAATCGGCCCGTAGGCAGGAAGCGAGTCGCACAACGAAAGATGGATCACAGAGCGTGTCCGCGGGGGGTGTGCCCCGGGAGCTACGCCATTCGCGGCCATTTTGGTCACGGACTTTGACTCTCCATATAGATCTTTCAGATGATCCGGCGTTAGTGATCTGATATCCAAACGCGTTCTTATGTTAGCTCACCATCATCATCAAAATCATCGATATCCATCGCGTTCTTGGTATCCACTACAGCGGTCGGTGCTGCACTTGTATCCTCTGCTTCACCATCCTCCACCTCTTCCTCAACCCTCACTGCTCTCAACAATACCGACGGTCCGACTGTGCTCCCTATGAATAACATCCCCCCGTCCAGTTGCCTTGCTACTGTAGGAATCGTCGTCTGCGCAAGTGCTGGGTACAGAACCAGTTTGGACACCGTCCGTCCGTCCGATATGATTTCTATAGGGTGCACCATCCCATCTTTCCTGATCACGAAGAACGTCTTCTCATCTGCAAACACTAGCCTGCTTCCTTCTAGGACTAGATCTAGGTCTTTGTCAAACGGAAGGGAGGGAATGTCGCTAACACGCGCAGACCATCCGTTGACGGGGAGCGAGACCCGTCGGGCTGCTTGTTCGACGTAGATGAGCGAATTGGCGGTAAGGATGATAACACCTCCAATAGATTGTGCGCAGGGAAGGAGAGAGAGACAATCATACGGGAGATTGTCCACAGCGGTAATGATGGGATATGTGTGGTTGAGGAGATCGAGAGTGAAGATGTATAGACGAGCTGTATCGCGGTGTTCCTTGAGGCGGCTAGAATCCAGGGTCGATATGTAGAGTGTGAGCGAGTGCGAATTATAATGAATGTAAGGAGCTTACCCGGCCCAGGTCTTTTCAGACTGGCAAAGCACGGCAATGGTGGGATTATGGTACCCTGGCAAAAACACAAAGTCGATGACATTGCGCAGGTTCGGGTCGACATCCGCAACTAAGTCTAAGACGAAAGAGGGAGAATAGGGTACTTCTCTGAGGGAATTATGAGCGTCGGTGGTAGTTAGATGGACATATGAGAGAATACCTTGCGAGGCTTTGGTCTTGTTCCATGACGTCGAATTCAGCTTGTGTTTGGTAAAAGGGAAGGATCGCAAGGGAGTCCTTAGGGAGGGAGAGAGCAGCACAACGGGATAAAGGGTCTGCACGGAGTTCTGCACGGAAAAGGTAACTGTCGAGAACTGCCTGTTGAAAGAAGTTCAACGAGTATGTCTCGACCAAATGTGCGGCATACCATTTGTGGACAACGCTCGTAGGTGTGGATAGACACGGTGACGAGGTCATAGATGGCGTCGGACCATTCCAGCAACGCAATCTATGGGGGGATTCAGAACGACTCGTGAAAAGAGAATAAAATGTACCTTTGCATCCTTGAAGGAGACGAGAAGACGGTCGAGCTTGTCGTCACTGGACGACATTGTGCGGACTTTGTCTACTCCCGTGATAGTTCCATGTAGTGCATGCTCGCGAAGGAGATGGAAGCGCAACGTAGTTGCAGTCTTTTGGTTCGCATTCGACTGACTCGCCTTTTGAGAGCGTTTTTCGAGAATGGGCTACACCGAGCACTCACTTTGACTGCACCCACGTTGACCCAGCCCTCGCCAGATTGGTCCATCTCGACCTCACCCTCTACGGCCTCTGTTCCCTTCCGCACATGGGCACGCTTGTCCCGTTCGCTCTCAACATGGTCGGAGATTGGCAAAGGTTGTTCGCAAATGTCATAAACACGAAGGAGGTTCGATTTTGCGGTGACGACATTCACGAGGGTGGGCGGCGCCGACGAGGTGAGATTGAGGGCGACAGCGAATTCAACACCACTTGGAGAAAGAATGTCATGTCTAAGAGCATGCATAACAATCTGCTTTTGCTGTATTTCTTGCTCCCCCCAAGCGCGAACTGAACGAAAACACTCCTCCAGCTCCGTGACAACAATGTCATACTGTAACTTGTCACGCCATTACACCCCCTGACTCTCGCAGTTTGAGAGTACCGTACAACCTTGACCATCATCATTCCGCTGTGAGTAACCCATCGGTTAATTAAAGTTCGAATCCTTTGAATTCTGGTCGTGAACACCGGGGCCCTTTCCTTGTGAGCGTTTTCCCCCTTTCAACGGTCACCGCAGGGTAACCCTGTCAGCTATCTCTTCATATTTCGCATCACACCACCAAAACATCTAATACCAATTCAAATTCGAACCTGGAACCCACATCAAGTCCGACTATCGCTCTGTGAGCTCTTCTCGATCAAGGTGTGCTTCGATTCAGCTCGCAACGATCCAGGTGTTGCTGGCTACCCTGGCTGCGCACCACTGCGCCCGTTAACGTACATGTCCATTTGTAAGCATGCCCGGACTTTCTCTCTCTTTCCTGTGCCGCCTCTTCGATGATATGGATTATCTGATAACAGCAAACAAACCGAGCGCAGCCACGGAGTGCAGTGCTCAGCTGTGGTCGGCGAACCACGTACTGATCGGGGGCGGTTTCTGATGCACTTCCTGAGTTCTATCTGTTCGAAATCGTGGCAAGGGCTTGCTTGTCAAACACTGCCCCACAATTGAACGGAGGCCCCATGCCACGCTACCAATCTTGGTGGATTTCCAATTGATGCAGACTATTCAGCAACTCGCGCTAGAGAAAAAAATTCATACAGCACGGTTGACGTAGGCGCAACATGAAATCCTGTTCGTCTTCATGATTCCTCGAAGAGGAGTTGTATTATGCACCTCATCAGTCACCAGCCTTGCCCCAACCGACCGCACTTTAAGCTCCGTACAGATGTTGATTGAATGCCTTGTTGCCCGCTGCCTCGCTCTTCCCTCCGTTTCACCTCTTTCGAAGGTACCCGCACTCTGCTACTCGTGCACGAATGCACAGGGTATCCCCGTCTCCTTAAATTCGTGCGGTCCTGCAATTGAATGGCTGTCGGCGTACTTCCGTGGTGTCCCGAAGGGTTTGTTGTTTGCGCAGCTGTAAGATGAATCTTCGCCGTATACGCAAAGCTGTGCTTTGTTTTTAGACGTGCTCCCGTTCTTCTTTGATATACGAACAATATCGGTGACTCTGTGTGCTGGGCTCATTGTGAAAAGTATGGATTTTTCGCGGGCTAAGTTACCAGTTGAGAGTGCCCGCAAATCAGTGTGTGTCTACCTCACGCCTCATCTCGCAGTTTGGACAGATGTCAAGGGCTTGACTTTGCCAGAAAGGGTGGACTTCTATGACGATCGACGCGTGAGCTTCGGTTCCTGATGTATATGTGGCCTCTCTGTGCAATCGGTCACCTTCCTCTTAAACCGACGAAAGTGCAAACCTACCTTAGTTTTTTCCTTGATCAGGCTTGCTTGCCAGCTGCTCCTTGACGTATACGCAACGACACGTTCCTATCCTTATATGCAATGTTGTTCATCGTTAACTCACAAGGCGCTGAAAACCGTGGTCCCTTCTGGCGGTTTAAAGTCACCAAAACGTTTTTCTTTTACACCAGGTTCATGGCGGCGTTCCCCGTCGTATACGGAGAAATACAGCTTGCCGAGAATGAAATCGGGCAACAAGACGCCGGATAGCACGACGAGCGTCTCGCCACTCGCCAGTCAGTGGAAGTGGCCTGGCACTCTGACGCCGACCACACCGTATCCGTAACCAGCTCCGGAATTGAATACATGGCGGTCTCGTACGGCCAGCTTCTCTCGAGTTCTTCGCCCCTAGAGCCACCCGATCCTCATTTGCTCGCGTAGGGTTCACATCAGAATCAACCTCATGTCTTGCAACCTGGTTTACTCGTGTTCACAGCGTGCACCTAATCAGTGGCACGCTAACAGCCCATTCGCCCATTCATCTAGTAGCAAACCTCGATTCCCGAAAGCCCCGTGTGTGTTCCTTTTGCTTCTCACCACTCATACCAAAGTCGCTCCCTCCTGTGGTCCTTATCCTTTCGTTCTTATAAGTACTCCCTCCCCCACCCATATGCCCGCCCCATTCTGCTAGGTCAGATCAAGGACGAACTATGGCTACCGTATTCGTTTCAAACCCATTGTCATCTTTCAACCCTGGCGTCCGACCACCCTCAAGAGTCGACCGCGCCGGCCCCGGCGGCCCCCCGGGATCGTCCAAGGTCAGTTCTCACGTCGCCTTCTTCCAACGTTCGACATGATGGTGAATGGCGGCCCACCCCCCAAACCCTTGCTCTTTTGATGGACAGAACTATGTCTTACCAGTGCCCTCCGGCTTTTCGGTGCGCGTCTTCAAAGCACCAACTCTTTCTACTTCCGCCCGTCAGTGCTCAGATGTCGGTCAGCAGCTATCCGCTGTCACCGCAAGAGGTGACATTGACTACAAACCATCATCACATCGTGACCGTGCTCCAGTGCGTGATGCTCCTCGGAAACTAGTCAAACCACCGCCTCCATCCCACGCCCATGTCCAACACGAAGATCGAGACCGAGATCGAGGCTATCGCGACACAAGGCGGTTCGGGTTCATCCACCCTGGACCCGTCCCAGATACCTACATCTATGAGCGCTCCATTGCGTCCTCGAAATCGGACCGCTACCACGACTATTATTACCCACCGTCGTCGGACAGCACTGTGAGCGAGATCGACTCCCTCTTCTCGCTCACCTCTCCAGCCTCGAGTAATAGCAGTGTGGATGATGATTGTCCACCACGAGGCATGCACCAGGTCGCTCGTACTACACATGAGCGGAGACCATCGTTCCCTCACGCTCACGGCGGACAGCGACCCGGGACGCCCTTCCCCGTGGCATACCACACGTGCCCGACTTGTTCGGAGATGAGCAACAGCCCACCACCCCGCTCGGCTAGTAGGTCCGATGGCACAACACATGCCTCCCGCCCACTACCTACACCTCCCGTGAGCGCCCGCTTGCGCAAAGACAGCCTCGTGCTTGCAAGCGAGCGTTCGGCACCACCACAGGCCACGCGTCCGCGGCTCCCGCAGTTACGTATCGGGGATCGTCCTGCCTACCCTGCTGACGCTCCGCAGGGCGCATGGCCTACAGCAGAGACGGGAGGATATCTCTCGACCTCGCCCCAACCACTCGCCCGCTCCTCCTCGTTGAAGAGCAGTGGATCTGCGGGAAGCAGCTCGCACAGCGCCGTGCCTCCACCTCCGGGGCTGAATATCCATTGGGAGTATGGCCCGACCATCGACATTACCGCAGAACAGCCTCACCGTCTACCAAACCGCCGTAACTCGGACGGGGATCAGGGCCAAATCATGCCTCTGCGCCCACGCCGCTCCAACACGGTACCCCCACCACGTTCCGTTCGATGGTGCGAAGAGCTGGTTTGCCCAAGCCCCATCCTGCCAAGCCAGAGAAGGAAAGGATGGTTCAACAGACGAGGGTGTGTTCTTCTATCTCCAGCCTAGCCCCTTTCAGACACGAACCCTGAGCTGATCCCGATCCCCTTTCCTTTTTTCTGACCTTCCTGAAATGTTTGACATCGGGATGTTTAGGGATCAACTGTGGCGCAACGATGGCTCATACAAGCCTCCTGCCCCAGGTGAGGACTACCCTGAAGACCTCGACGACTACCCAGAAACCTCGGAAGGCTGGCAAAACGAAAGTGGCGTCCGAATCGACCTCAACAGGAGGCTCATACCCAAGGCGCCACCGCGCTCAGTCCTGAAACGGACGAATTACTGTAAAGAAGACGGTATCGTAGCCGGATACCTCACCAACGGCCCAGCCTCGCCTACGTCAGACGACGAATGAGTGCGAGCGCATGGGCCCTTGTCCTCCATGACATCATCATGTCACGATGGTCACCGTCGCCCACACTTTTTTTTTTCTTTTTCTTTTTCTGGATTATGGCTCCAAGTTCCGAGTTTGCTTGGCAAGCCGCGTGTATACGTTTCGGTTTTTTTGTAATATCTATGTGTGGGCCATCGTGACCTTGTGCGCCTGTGGCGTGTTCTCAGCATCATTCAGCATTGTTTAAAGATATACCCCCGCACTTCACGTTTTAGTCATTCTCGTTCTGTTTTTTTTTTTTTTGGTGGGTCTGGCATCCCGCATTGTATCAATAGTACCGTATGGCGATAGGCCATGTACGTTACTGTGTTACCTTGTAAGATTATTAAGTTCACGCACCTTATTTCATGCCCTGGCTGGCGTAGGGGAGAGAAGGGCGGTCAGCGGGTCTCGACCCATTGGAAAAGTGGGGCCCCCTAGTTTCGGATCACAAGGGTGCTTTTTTTTCGTGACAGGGAGGACAGGACGCTCGACTGTCCCACGGACACCGCTCGAATA
>JBBPNB010000359.1:0-20892 GCA_038090635.1 Rubroboletus satanas
ACGGATAAACCAGTCACACTATACACCGTGGACGCTCCAAACAGAGGGAGAGGGATGAGGATCATAAATACCAACGTCTGTAAAAAAGATACGGCCTTTAATCAGAAACACACCATTCAAAGTCTTTCGCTTGAACCATACCATGATCACGGACGACCACACGGCAAATCCGAACGCCTTCTTGAGGCCCACGTCATCAAGTTCATTGTCGAGCTCAGCTTCGTCTGAGACGGACGCGATGGATACCGGTGCGTCTTTCTTCTCGGCTTCCACATCTTGAACGTAATGGACGGTCGTCCTCTTCACAACTGGCAGGTTGATCGCCCTAGTTCCGGCAAAGTCGTAATTGTCCGGCCACTGAAAGTGGTTCAAGAGGTCAATATCTCCTATGCGATTCGAGGAATTGAAGATTAACATACGATCACAGATACGATCACGGAGATGATGCCGCCTAATGCAATCGATGCAAGGTTTCCACCAAGCATCTCGTAGTTACCTAGTTTGATATTTCAATACGGACATCACCTCGCTACTCGTGATCTTGATCGCACCTCCGCTTGTCTGATAGAAGAGCAATGCAACGTGAACCAAGGCCTTGCACGAAAACGAAATGACTTACAATTACACTGATGACGCCTTCATTCAGTCCTGATGTGATGCCGAGCCAGACAGCAACACCAACTACAAGTCCAATCACTGAGCCAGCGATACATCCCATACGATTGGCTTTGCTCCACGTGATGCAGAGCGCAATGGGTACAACACCTGAACCGAGAATGACACCCATAAAGGTCTAGTTCACAACGCCAAATCAGTCCAGAGATTCCTTTCGCTACACAGACACAGTTCCGACGTACGTAAAGCCAACCCAGGGACACCCCAATGTAGTAGAAGATGGTGCCAGCGATGCCCATTACAAGGGCAAAGATGACGACCTATACAAGCGTCGTTAAAGGAATGCGACGACTCTAGAGAGGAGAATACATACACCGACGTGACTCATTCGCAGAATTTGCTGCTCCGTAGCTTGAGGGTTTATGTACCTCTGTTGAATGGATTAAGCGCCTTCGCATATTGCGCACAAAACGATCTTACCACATAGATATCATATGTCAAAACCGACGAGACCGCAATCAACTCGGCGCTCGTAGCACTCGTCACGGCCAAGAACAGTACGACCAACAATGCTGCCGCACCGCCTTGGCCCAGGAGTGTTGCGGCAGCAAAGGAGGCAGGCAGTCCTTCCGAGACCTGGCCTTCCGTCAGGGGCTGAAGCAAGGGCACAAAGCCGCTCATAGTTGGGACTTGAGTCGGCGACGAAGGTGCAGGAACAACTGTCAGCGCTACAGCAGCCAAACCGAGCGTCGTGGAGAACGCAAACGGAACTGCAAACCAGGCCAGCCCTCCCATCAAGTACGCCTTGACGGTCGTGGCCGGTCGACTGGCAATGGCGCGTTGCCAATACGCTTGGTCCTGGAACACGGTGGCAAAGTTCCCGATGAGGTTGATGACACCGAATATCAGCCCATTCGTGGATCGGAGTGTGAGGTAGGATCCTTGGGCATTTCCAGAAACTGGCAGGACTTGTGTAGCCTCCGAGAGAAGATGATGCATTTTACTGATCGAACCAATGTAGCCTGAAGTTGCGTAGACTGTGAATATGAATGTTAAGATGATGGCAAAGAGAACGGATGTGTGGGTACTAGAGTTGGGTGTGGATGAGGAGAGAGAAGATAGACCAAGTCGTCGGAACACGCACTAGTCGCAAAGCAACGTAGACCGCATACCACCAACCACGACATAGATTGCGACTCCAAAAGGGATCAGGAAACATGCGGCGACGGTGTTCATGCCAGTCAGGCTGGTCACTGTCGCCGATCCGCCAAGGACGAGCATAGAGGACACGATAATGTTCGTGGCCAATCCAAAGAACATGAAAACCAAGTGAGCGAGTTTCCCCCACCGGGTAGCGACGATCTCCAACCACGTGTGCGCGTACGGTGCATTCAACTTGAGCTTTGCGGCCAACTGGGCAAACAGGAGGACCTGTACCGTCGCGCCTGCGGCGTACCACCAAGGCCCAGATATACCGTACCTATAAGCAACTGCGCTCGATTGAAGCTGGCGACGAGCTCAAATCAACTGAATCTGGCAAACTGCTACATGGTACTTACCAGTGTGGCGGCCCAGGTCCAGGCGGAGACGATACCAGATGCGATGAGACCTGGCTTGATTGAGCGTGAAGCAGAGGTAAACTCCTCCGAATTCCGAGGTGAAACCCCGGTATATCTTGCCTGAATGGCAGTCAAGCCGACCATGAAAACACTGAAGAACAATCCAATCCCTAGAGTTGGAAAGCTCGTGAGGCCATTAAGTCAGTTGTTCATGCAGTCGCCTATGCTTACCGACCACTGGCAGTACGCGTTCAGTTCGTGCTCGTGCGATACGAGGAGTGAATGCGACACGTACCGACGCCATATCCTGCGCCTTGTGGAAGTACTTGACTCTCAGACATGTTGCGCACGGAAGTAGGCTCTTGACGTGTTCAACCTGAGACGGTAAAGGCAATCACATTACGGCGCTGGGGGGTTATATAGGTGAGATTCCCCAGCCTAGTGCTTATCTGCGACCTTCGAGCGACCGGCAGCCTGAGCAAAGATAAGAAAAAAGACGCCGTATTTCAGGAACAAGAAATACCCCGTTACCAAGTAGAGCATCCCGTGGGCGTCGGTGTCCTGTAAAAAAAGTAAAAACCCCAAGCCTCGGGGATCCGAGAGGTTACAGCTGGGGAAAAATGCATGGACGGTGGCAAGATGTGACTGAGATTCGTCCAGCTTCCCACGCTGCGATATATTCATTTTACAATGAATAAGACGGTAAGTCGCAGATCAGCCCCAATGATTGGCATGTAGACACGATGACATTCACTTCTCTTGGAATGACACAGGCACATCTCGTTGACAACCCAAGCCTAGCAGAACGAGCTTGGCATTCACACATTTAAGTAACCAACTGTATCATGGACGGCCATCGACTGACACATGAGAGCATGAGACGCGCTTCTCTGACATCTCCCAGACAGCTGGAAAATGAGGTCGTGGAATACCGCCACGGAGAATGTTTATAGTTTGCAGAACAAGGTCCTGTGATAGAGGGTCAAGTCATGAAAGATAAGAAACAAGACATGTGCCAAACCCCTATGAGAACTGACAAGTCGATCGGACCGGTGAGCATGACTGTACATGCCCATGCGATGAAATCTGGGGTGGTCTCGAACTTTGCATCTTGCCTTTAACTTGGTTTGCCTGCTCATCCGACTGTATGTTCTTGGTGACGTTTACCATCTGTAGCTTTTGCCCAGTATTACTCCTGCTGTCATCGTTCGCAATGGTCGATAGAATTTTTCAGTGACGCTCGTCCCACCGTGGTGTTCGATATCACTTGCAATGGTATCGTAAAAAGGCTTCTTTTCAGTGTCGGGTTTGAAGGTACTCGGTCCACAACAGATTTTTATCCCGTGCTTCTGAAGAAGGCATGTACTGAGTGGGTTGTTACCGTGGTCCCATGCGGGATATTGCACAATTATGCTGTATAGGGACGTCAGAAGGTGACGTCTTCAGTCAAGTCCTCACCTTGCCTCGAATCGGAGGTCCAATGTTCTCTTTCTTTGTCGGCATACGCTGCTTACCACCGTGGAATGCTCGGTAAGTAATAAGGCCGTGTAAATGATCAACTAGCGAGCGAAGATGATTGACAAACGAGCGTCACGGTGCATGTCATCATGAAAGCAATCGTAGCGGGCTCTCCCCCGACAAGGCTTGGCGTAGTTTATACGAAAATTCGGAGACGGATCGGGACTACACACCACCTTCATTTCGAGAACATGCCGCCGACCAGGGATAATCGGTAATAATTCCATTCAGACACAGGGACATGTACACCTTCGCACTACAAGAACCGGAGCGTCAAATTCCCGGACGCCCTCTTCAAGTATCAGCTAAACTACTTACTCAACGTTGCCGATTCGAACCCTCCTTTCCATCTCCAGAGTCCCAGACGCGACTCACTCGAATATACCCACCATTTTCGTGACCACCGCCAAAAGAAAAAGAAGACCAAAAAAGGATTTGACAAGAACGAGATTCGAACTCGTGCCCTTTCGGACTGGATAGGTATATCACTACAACCTGATTCCAGCGCCTTAGACCGCTCGGCCATCTTGCCCTGACATCACTGACATTTCTCCTCACCATGATCGAGTTAGGCAACGTGCAGTGATCGCCTTTTCTTCTTCTTCTTTTCGTCAAGGTGAATACCGCGATCCGATCATTCGATCAGTTCCATGTCATTTCGTGTCCTCCCAACCGCTGTCCCTCCCAACCACACTCACACCAAAGGCGAACAAAACATGTTACAAAGAAATCAACTCGACGCTCGGAACATTCCGGACGTCAGACTATCGGATCTGGTCCTCTGGACCCTCAATCGCATCATTCGGAACAAAATTCTGTCAAGAACAAAAAGCAGATTCAAATTTCAGGCCACACGGTCGTTTTCCACTTGGTCACCCCCTATGATACTCGAGAGCATCCCGATCCAAAACAGTGCCGCAGTCCAAAGTCTATAAATATGTTTTTTTAGACATATCGATGATGCCGTTTCAACATCCAAGCTCCGATCTAGATCAATGGCATCGCTACGGCGATGCGGTGCGTTTGACGGACCCTCCCCCGGAATTGACATTTATTGGCTAGTCTAGAGCGCTCGAGGTGGTCTTGCGGCTTTGTCTTGCATTGTGTGTTTTAAAACGGGTTAGTAGCTGTGTTTGACAGATCGATAATCATCAATTCGCAAGCGCACGGGACAGATCTAGCGTCTCGATCTCCGAGTCACCCCCGTACGTTCTGATGAGAACGAAAACGAAAGGTTGATGCGATAATGGGATGAGGACATGGACGTCAAACCGGACGCCACATATTCATGATATCGGGTTCGGAAGACAAATGCAGTCGTCTAAGCATCATTCGTTACATCCTAATACAAACATCCAAAACAGATCCATCAATACCACCCATACCCCCGAACAAGCATGCCCCTAACCATACGCATACCCTCGGCCCCTCCGCCGAGTTGCCTAATCTAACTGTACGACTTCAAATCCCCCACGTTCCTTTGCCACAACGAATCGTCCCATACCCTCGTCAAAATCCACCTTGTCTCCGCTCGCGTTCGCTTCTTCTTCTGCCCCACCCCACACATCCGCATGCGTGTCCACGTCCAAGTTCATCCGATCAAGATCCCGCTGCCGATACCGATCCACGAGATATAAAGCCTCCCCCGTCTCAAACACCGGTCCAAACTGCATCTCGTACGGCGGCAACATGATCAACCCAGGACTTACAAGACGGAGCTCTCCACCCACAACGAACACGCCGCGTCCAGACGAGCCGAGGCAGAGGGTCGTACACCCGCGTGACAGCACTGGGTCGCCTACGTCTCCCTGGTTTCCCGACCGCCATGTCACTGGCAAATGTGGAGCTAGACACATCAAACGATACGGAAACGTGTTCGTGTCGGCAATCGCTCCCTCTTCGCGATCCTCCGAATCCACAAGCGGTACCAACATCACCATCGATACGCTCTCCGCTCGTCTCCTCGACCGTGCTGCAATGGTCAATGTAGGCGACATACCCAGCGCCGATGATTGGCGTCGCTTGCAACCCCAGTCCGTGTTCCAATCCGCGTCTTGATCAAGGTCGGCGTTGGGGTTCTGGCGCGGTGGTACGACGTGGCGCGCAACGCACGTCGTAAATCCAATCGGTCGACTGATCGCCTCTTGGAACATAAACACCCGTTTATGTTCCACGACAACCTGACCATCCGCTGGAACACGAGGGACGGGGAAAACGCTCACGCAGTGTTCCCATACGACCAGGAGACGACCGGCAAACATCACAAAGTCAAGAAAGACGCCAAACTAGAGAGAGACCCACGAACGATGGTGTTCAGGTGACAAGACGCAACGGTGGGCAAACGGCACTCACCAGGTCGGGGAGGCACGGAAGAAGCGCCGTCCCGGTCGTCTGTGCACGCCAATCAAGGAGCTCCAAACCACCTCCCCCAAAAGGCTCCCTCGTCGTATCCAACAACAACAAATGTCTCCATATACCCGCCACGACGCCGGGTACGCGTGCATAATCACACAGCGTCGCGAATGGCGCTTTCAAACTCGTCGAGAGCACCTTGGCGAACCGATGGGACCTAACGTGCATAGTTAGCAAACCCCTTCGCCCCGAAAACACGCGGAGAGAAAATAAAAATAAAAAGTATGATTCACCCCAACGGCTCTCTCGGTCCGATAGCAATCACACCGGGCACATCCCCGTCTTTGACGACCCGACACGGGACCCCCTCGAACGGTGTCCATTCCCCGACGTGCTTCAATCCCTGAGTGAACCCGGGCCAACTGACGATGAGCCAATGTACCACCTTGTCGCCCTGCACGGTCAATAATTCCGTCCCGCCAGGAATAAACACGACTTGGTCCACACGCGCACCGGCGCCGTGGTGGTGCCTGGACACGAGCGTGTTCGCAGACAAACGTGGCCACGCGTGGTGGAGGTAGAGCGCTCGTAAAGTGCGTCGTTCGAGCTCCGTCGCGGAGAGCAGTGAGAGGGGACATGGGAGACCTGGTGGGGGTAGATTACGCGCCAAAACGTCGGCGCAAAACCGGGCATACCAGACACAGCGGAGTTTCGTGAGTAGATAGTACCGTCGAGACGTCTCATCGTCCCCCTTTGAGCTTGTTCGTTTTTGTTGTCGAAAGGATAGCACTCACCTTGCGTAGAGAGAGCACGGCATGTACAGACAGGGTCTGTAGGATCTGAATAAGAATGTCGTCGACGAGCTTGTCCAAGCTGTTGGCCATGACGTGTAATGTGGTGGGTGAGTTGTGAGTAGCGTTTGAGAGCGCCATGACAGCAGTATGCAACACCATCCGAGACACGCCCACGAGAACGCTGTCACCACACGATCAGGGCTTCTGCGCCAAATATATACGATACGCCCCGTACAGTACACACACTGTCTGAAGAGGCGTCGGAGCGAATCGTATCGATCCAGGGCCGTGGCGACTCTGCAGTAGGGGCGGGAGAAACAGAATCAGGTAGCCGTACATCGCATCCAGGTACACCCTTTGAGCGTGATATCTCGAATCGGACTGGGTCGATACAATGGGTGCGTAGTGCGCACGCCCGAGACATGGTCGGTACCACAATATCCAGAAGTTCGTTTCCGAGGCCCGACCCGGTTGCCGATCATAAGGTCTAATCCACGTGATGCATCGCTGGCGATGGGATGCAAATGCAAACGTCAGTGGCAACTTGGAATAGTAATATTTGTCGAAACGTGAACCACCTTTAGGCATAGGGGGGATGATACGCCGGAGGGAGAAGCAGCAAAGAGAAGGGTCTTTGATTTCCGTGCACGTCGCTGCCATCGAGGACGACCTATGGTCTCGGATCGCACGGCCCTTTCGGCGATCTGGTGGAGGCACTGAGAGTTGGAGCACCGACCGAATAACGTATCCCTACCCAACACCTAATGCGCCAGGTATCCACCTCAGGATTCAAGTACGACCCATCTAGGCTCACGCCCTCGTGATTTTTTCATTCGAGAGAAACGCAACGCATGTCAAAAGTGGCTGAGGAAAAAATTGAACGTTTCAAAGCGCCTCGTACAACGTACGACGTACCACGGCGCCTCCGCCCCGACGACCGGCACGACCCAAAAGCCCACGCGATCTGGGAACGGGAATTAGGATAAGCTTTTATTCTTCACCATTTCCCGTTTCTCGGCTCCCGGTACCCGCATCCAGCCATCGAAGTTCATAGTATACCCCACCGCCTCTGAATACGATCTCACGCCGCGGCGACGAGGAACCGATCTATCCCCACCGAAGAGGATTTTAAGGAATTAGCAGAGTGATCTACGCCCGGGTATTGTGGGTGTGTCATTGGGAACGCACGGGCATGCGTATGCCCGCAGACGTCCATGTCCGCCTCTGTGTCTATAACATTGTCATTCCTTTCGTCGAGAAGAAATCCAACAGCCACATTCATACGAGCACCTACCACAACCAGGCAACTCCACAAGAAACGTTTTTGAGGCCATGTTTTCGAGGGCAGGAGCAAAAGAAGCGCGTTCCAGTTTAACCTTTTGCCACTGTTCTCTTCTTTCATCGCCCTCCCCCCCCCCCCTTTTTTTTTTTTGCGAATGACGTACATTCTGAAACGTGCGCGATAGTGACAGCTAGAAGTTCGGACACACCCGAGGCTCCCATGCCACGCGTGGCGCTGGATGACAGCGCTGGATGGCACCTACTCACACTCACGCTCACGGCACATGATGGGCGTCTGACGCGTACTTGGACTTCGAAAGGAATAACCGTATGCGACCCCGGGCGAGGGAACCAATGGGGATGGGGATGGGAGAGGTGTGGATGGGCCAAGGTTCTGAATACGATCATCAATGGCAGTGACATCGTCGCCTCCGTGTGTGTCCAGGACCTGGACGGCGCGGAGGACCCAAATCTTGGTACTGATCTGTCCATAGCTAAGCACACATATTGGTCAAAACGTAACGCGCACGAGAAGAAAAAGCGGGAAAAAGAACCTCGCCGGGATACATAAGCCTCCCGTTCTGGACTCCCCCCCCCCCCCCCGAGTAAGTTATTTGACAGCCCCAGGGTCACTGGCCGTGTAGTGGTTTGGGGGTGCTCTGCGTTGCTGCAGGGCTTGTCTGGTGTGACGGGCGTACCATAATTGGCTAAGCTTGAATCGAGTACACCCCAGGGCAAGAGCATCCATTGAACAAAATAATAATAATAATCGAACCGAACCGAAAAGACAAGTAGCCCTGGGCAGGTGGCAATCGATCGCGTAAATGAGCACACTGTCCGGCTCCCGAAGTCCCCCCGCACGCCAGATGGGCCTGTCCTGAGCTATTGAATGATGATCGATATGATGATGGTGATTCGATTGCCGACGCGCTAATGGAGCGGGGCATGAGGCCCCTTTTTTCTGCCTTGCACAATCCAGGTTGGCAGTGGCACGCGCGCCTGTGTTGACCCTGACTGTGAGGGCTTGAGACGGAGACGTGAGACTCGAGTCTACGTACTAGATAGTGAGACCTCCGAGTCGGAAGAGAACAGCTGATGCCGGCGACACAAGTAGAATATTCTGATAGAATAGGATCGCGTTCCAACGACAACGCCTCAGACAGTAAGTAAGCAACCCAGTGTCGCCCTGGAAATGCAAACGCATTTATGTAAAAGTACGACGGAGGCCGATACGTTTAAGAAACGACACGTGTACTGCATCCGCGTATCGTACTCTCGGCGAATCTAACCTTTTCCATGGGTGTCGATAAGCACGGGGATGTATGGGATCTGGATGAGGTGATCCGGGGTGCACGTTTTCCCAGCCATTGACGACTGCCAAGCCTAAGACGTGTGAAGCAAACATCGCACGCTCACGACTAAAGTTGACGTTGAAGGAGGAGCGGCGGGGGCGAACGAGCCAGGGCGACAATGCGGGGTGGGAACCGAGAAAAACACCTGGACATGGGATGCCATCATTACTGGAGCCAAGGGAAAGAAAAAAGACTCAACTGTAACCACCAGGCCCATCTAGCGTATCTGCCAAAATCTACATCCGTCCGTCAAACCTGTCAGGACACTGGTGGCGAGCGATCAGTGGAAGCACGTTCCGCGACTGCCAATTGACCTGACAGACAAAACAAAAAAAAAGTTGGACCCATATGGACCTCAGTCGTATCGCCATCGCCATCATCATACCTATCATGTCCGACTCTCACACTCACCAACTCGACTGGAGCCTGCCACTGGCAGATGGACCAAGGCGCCTTACTTATCCTGCTCTTGGAATCCGGATGCGGAGGGGGCCTCGGGCCGGTGTCAAACCGTTGATGTTGAGCTTGGAGTGGCCCTTCATCCAACCACCGCCGTCCGCAAATCTTCGACGGTGGCATGCCATTTGCAAGGGCTCACCGTACCGCAAACGTGTACATACGGCATGAACCGTTTCACATGGGTGTCCTCGCCGACTCGGGCTTGACTAGTTGACTCCCGGTACAAGTTACCGTAACCTCATCACGTTTTATTTCGCTTGCGCCCCGAGTGAAATTCGTTTTCCAGGGGATTGATTACTTACATACTATGTACTGTGGTGACCTGGTTCCCTCAGGGACGCGTGAACCGTTGGCGGGGTTCTCACAGGTGACACTCAGATCTTGGCTTCAGATGAGCCCGTCCAAGTACTCTAAGATCTACTATGGAAATGATATCTAGCCTATCTGCAAAACGCTATCCAACGACGTTGCTTGACTACTCTACCAGCGAAAAAGGAAATCAACGATGCTAGTAACTAGGAAAGAACACGAGCAAAGCCCATCCAACATGAGCTTTTCAGAATACCGATTAGTACGTGTGGACAGTGGAAGGGTTGAGTAGAATTCTCAAGGTCGTGACACTGACGAGTCACCCTGACTGACGAAGTTTGTTGCAAGGCATAGTCACATCCCTGCCTGCCAGTGGCTTGGCCCCGGCGCCCGTCGCTCCGTCACCGTGACGTCGGCGTTGGATCATCATATCGCATCACGCCATACTGAGGACTAGGACTAGTCCAGGGGTGAATTTTTGAAAGCTTGAGAAAACGACGGCGCATCGCAAAAACAACGCCCATGACGATGACTGTAAACGCCTCCAGCTCAATAAAGTAAAATGAAAAAGAGACACATACGATCGTGCGAAGCCGCTGCCAAATTGCCTTCACCGTTCAATCCAACTCTAATCTCACCCAGCCTCAGATCTGCAAAGGACGGTATGCAACGTGATCGCTTGACGACGCTACCACAGACCATGTGAGAGCTGTCATTGGAGGTTGGCAAAAAAAAGTAAATTCAGGGTCGCTCCTACGTTACATAAGAGGTTGTGGCGGGGAGACCCGGCCTGCGCTATGGAGACGCAGATCGAACGTTGGCTCCGTTCGGACGACCACCGAGCTTTGAAACGCGACCGCGCATCCATAATCTTTTCGACTTGGTTCCCGCGCGCGCATGCGGCATGCCTGTGCAAGACACCAACGGTGGACCGAGACGGTGAGACCGTTATCGATACGCTCCTACGCTCCGCCCGACGCAATCGGCGTGCGGCTTTGCCCAGCTGCGGCACTCTGTACTGTGGCGTCCGGCGGCATCCGGATGACAGGCACAACAAACCTACATACAGCCTTGCGAGAGGAACCTCCGAGTCGGACGAAAACGTCTGTCGACGAACCCCGGTCGCGTACGCTGCGCACGCTCGGCGAAAGAACCTCAAACATGCACCTCCAAGTATGTACTCGATGGATATGGACACACACACACTCTCATACTTTCTTTTTTGTCCGCCACGCCACATTGATCGCGTGGCGAGCACGTTACGGAGACGTGGCGCTGCCCAAGGAAACGGAGAGATTGGGATGATGAAGCTTTTACATCCACGACTGTCACTACGCTATACGATCATCCGACCCGAGTTACACACTGCGTGATCATTGATGCTGACATGAAACCGTACCAGATCATTGCTGTACAAAACCCAAACTGGTGGCAAGTACCCTATCACGCGGCAGAACGTCCAAGCCCGTGGCACAGAACAATAAACCACAGATTTGATTAAATTCCATTCCATACTACATCTACATTCAATACAACTCTTCCATAACGTATCGTTCTTGGTCGACCTTGCCCTCGTTATGCATTATGGTATGGTATGCAACACCACACACCCCTTTGGCAACCGTCCATTATGATTATCCATATGTATGTACTCGTCCTGGTAATCCCCATCAAAACCATATTTACCCGGCGGCCGATCCTGGGACCTCGGCCTCCCCGCCCCCATGATGGTATCAACACTGTAGTCTGTGGTTTCCCACCAGCGCAATTAACCTGGACCGCTTTTTTGATGTCGGGCAGACCCTGAAAGGCGGTATCGTCCACGCGTTCCAACTGCCCCGGACAAGTCAAGCTATACGATATACACAGGTTGGAACGACAAAGGCCGACGATCGGTTGTCCGACAGTTTTGAACGGGGTTTTGAAACGTCTTTTTTTTTTTTTTTTTTTTTTTCGCGTGAACGTTGGGCCCGGGCCCGCTCATTACTGTTGGGCGACGTCAAGGACCTCGAGAAGTGTCACCAATCGAACTGGTACTGAACCCTATTATCTCCGAATGCGCGCGATCGCATTCGAGTCGGAACAGCTCCCTTTCCCCTCCTCCTCCGGACGTGATGCAACACACCCCACACACCGAGTGACCCGCGGGACCCTAGATAGGCAGGTAGTGCGCAGGCTCGTTCCAAAAGTGCCTACTTGGTCTGAAACGCGTCGACCCTTGAAGAGAAGAGTCTCACCATGTTTTTTTATTTTATTTTGACAAGCGACTGACGGGGACGCGTACGAAGGACGACAAGCGCTGACTTGAAACGCTTTGCCAACGCATGAGTGACCGTTCTTGTGTTAATTGTATGTGCCCGTTTCCGTCCCTTTTGGTCTCTTACGTCGTCTTTGGCACGGCACAGGCACGGGTTTGCTTGCATTGCCAAAAAAAGAGGGTACACAGATATCGGCATTATAATCTACGACTAAGGAAGAAACAACCACTGGAGCTAGATACAAAACCAATGCCTGCAGATGGTCACCGACTATTTTTCCGAGCTCTAGGCATCGGACAGACCCAAAGACGAGAGAGAGAGAGAGAAATATAAAGAAGAGGGAGGAGAGATAGAGAGTGAATGCCATGGTATGAATATAGCTAGGTATGCAGATGTGTCTATGTAATGCGATGCTCGAGTGTGATGCGGGTGTAGAAGAAAAAGGAGAGGAAATGCAAACGAGAGGGTGCCGCGGTTATTTTGGCAATACTAGGTCTACAATAATCCAACCCAGCAACGAGGTGGAGAGATAAGGGCAAGAAGGAACGCGCGGGTTCTAGATGGCAGCTGGCGTCTAAGCCTGAAATTTTGGTTTTTGCTAGGGAAAGGGGATGAGCGGGTGCGTCGAGAGGGAGGTGGGAAACGTACCGATTTACGCATCATCAATGGCGGTGAAGAGTTGGGCGAGTCTGCGTGGGACGCCTGGGGAGACGTCAGGGACGCGCACGGGAGCGAGCGGACGGAGACATACAGACTGCATATAGGGATGCGATGGTGCGGCGCTATGAGGCGTCGATGCAGTCTTGGACAGGACTTTTCTGAGCTGGAGGAGGGGTGAGACGCGTCCGAAAGGGAAGGAGCGGGGACGTACCTTGGCTTCGCTGTCGGCAGCGTGTTGGGCGTACATGCTCGGATGGAGCGAGACACTGTCGAGGCTGGTAGCCTGGGGGAGGGAAGAGAGAGCACAAGACAGACTCGGGAGAGCGACGAGCTTGTCGTGGCGGACAGAGGCCATTGTTATCTTGGGAGGAGGAAAAGAGAGAGAGAGGGAGGGTACTTATAGCCGAATGGACGTTCCCGCGCAGTGCTGGTGGTGGTGTTCTCATAACGATGCGCGGCGCCATCTGAGATCTCTTTATTTCGGTCGTAATACCATCGACGACGGTTTGGATGGGGTCTGCCATCTTCGCCTAAATTTTGAGGGTCGTTTCTCAAGGAACCTGTCCCGGTTATCCAACTACCCTCTCGATGACCCACGCGCGGTCTCCTAGGAAATATCCCGCAAAGGCTATCTCGCAATGTCCATTGGCTGTGCGATCTTCTCCCTCGCGACTCTCGTCCGATCCCACATGGCACATTGACCCCGCCTATACATATACCAGCAAACTTGCTCACGGGCATTGCCGTGAGATCCATGTCCACGCTCACCTCCCCCTGCCTTTTTCGTCCACCCCGTGCCATCCTATCAACCGGCACCGATAAGCATACTCTACGACGTGCTCACACTCTGCACCACCCACCCTCGTGAGATGGGTTCGTATGGACCTGAACACATTCTCGCAGAAAAAAAAAAACACGGAGGTCGGTCGTCCCTGTACTCGTACAAAGGCAGGATCCATATCGTTTATCTCTTTCCCTCCGTCGTCGCTTCTTTGCAGGGTCGTTCCGAGATGCTGCCATTCCATGTCCGTGTGGATAACGACATCCGGGCCTCGTGCCCGACGAACCTCGGAGGGCCATCCATTGGACCCTCGCTCAGTGTTTGACGGCCCCCGCGAAATCCGGCATGGTGCATCGTGTCCTGTGTCGTAACACCGCCGCTTTCTCATACAGTCTGTCCCTGTCATCTGCTCGTCTCCACCCTGACTGTAGGAAGAAAGGCCATGGCCGAGATGACGAGCCCGCCGACTTTTCTCCGCGATCTGTCCTTGCGTTCTCACCCTCACCGTGTCTTCCCAGACATACGTCGCGGGTGCACTCTAAGATGCCATGGCCATGTCATCCGTCCTGGTGGTATTTCTGGCCCATGCATCTATGGCAGATGCCGAGATGCAAATGCACTGTACATGCGATGCCCATATGTCCAATCAACGTTTTCCACCCTGATCCTATCTCACACCAACAGCGCATCTATCCTCATATGAATCGATCATACCCGTGTATCTATCGCCAATACCTCTATCATTATGTACTTTTCTCCATGTCCGCTATTCTTTTCCTCGGAGCAAAAAGCCTATTTTTTGATCTTGCTCAGTCGACGGCTTGAACCCCATCGTACACCGCCAGGCGCTCGCGGGCAGTGGACCAATTGAGCGTGCCCTGCACGAGATCTGTGACGACCCCAATCACATCGTCGATGGGACCAATCAACTGTTCGGTCGTATCACGTTCGCTGTGTATCCATGTCTCAGTGTCGCGCTCACGGTGCTGCACGGGGTACGTACCGGAGGGTCATCGTTCTGTTCTGAACCGCTGTCCAAAAGAGAGGTCAAAGTCGCGTTTGGGATCAAGAGGCAACGACGTACAGGCGAAATCGAGAGTGACACCAAAGGGCGTGCCGAGCTCGTCGTTGCGAGCATAGCGTTTTCCAATGGACGTGTTGGAGTCGTCCACTCTGGAAAAGATGCCGGCTTTGCGCAGTTTCGTCGCTGTTTGTCACGGGTGAGGACACGAGGAGATGGGAGGGAAAGGGGCACGGACAGACTTCATGGACGAGGGGGGTGAATTCGTCTCTGGCGCTGAGTGGGACGATGAGCACTTTGGTGGGCGCGACGACGGGGGGGAGGGAGAGGACCTGTTGGGTGGTGGATGAGGAGAGCGGTGCTGGGTTGACGGGGAATGCTTACCCCGCGCTCGACGTCCTGTTCGCGCGACCAAAAGGAGTGTTCGAGGAGGGTGTAGAGGATGCGACCGAAGCCAAAGGAGGGCTCGATGACATTGGGTGTGTATTCGCGAACTGCGTCATGGGTGAGTGTGTGGATCTGGACGGGAAGACGAGCAGAAACGGACTGGACTGCTTGAACGTTTTGCGTTGTATGGTCACGAGATCGGGCGTGAGGGTAATCGGGATCCCCTCGGCCTCGATCGTGGCCTGACTGCGAGAGAGAGGTCAGGTCGATATCTCCGCGGCGCAACTGGACTGCTCACCCGTGTGAGAGGGCGTTTTTTAATCTCACCAGCTCTGTCTCGTCCATCTCCCCCACGATCTTCTGCACAACGCCCGCATCCCGTCCGAGCGTCTTCCCGAGCGCCTTCTTATTAAACTCGGCCACTTCTCGCTCCGAGACAACAGGCTCCTTCAGCGCCTCCCTCACCACCAATGCATGTCCCGTCTTGGCCGCATGCACACTCAAATCATACGCCGCCCGATCCGCACACCCGACACACTCCGTCCACCCCGTCCCATTCTCAATCTCCGCGTCCCAGCAGTCCGTCGCGTAGTGCGCCATCTCGTTCCCCATGTGTTGCCGGAACCGCAGACGTGTCGGATTGATCCCGATGTGCACAAGAAAGAGGTGGATCCGCGCTAAAAAGTATCCCAGCGTCTCGTTCGCGACCAGCCCCCCGTCAACCGCGTCCCCGATGGCCATCTGTCTCACCGTCGTCAGCCCTTGCAATTGCACGTTCCGATCGAGCAGCGTGAGCACCACGTCTCGGCATTCCGCAAACCGGGGGTGTCGCTTGTCCGCTGGATCTACGTAGTGCTCGATCTCGCCCATCGTGAACTCGCGGACGCGCAACAGCCCCGCCCGGGGTGAGATTTCGTTGCGGAAGGAACGCCCGATTTGGGCGGATGCGAACGGGATTCGACCGTTGTTGAATTCCAGCAGACGCGAAAAGTTGAGAAAGTGCCCTTGTGCTGTTTCAGGTCGGAGGAAGCTAGCAGGGGGATCGCATGAGGAAGAGCGCAAGAAGCAAGGGAGATGACGTACCCGGGATGTTGTCCGGTGGGACCGATGCTACTCGCAAACATGAGATTGAACTGTTGCGGTTCTCCAACCTCGTTGTCCGTATCTGGGTTCCGAATGTCATGCGTCCGACAGAGCTCCCCGAGCTCTGGGCCCGAAAAATTATCCAGCTGAGTCGGTCTGAGCATGATACAGCGATGCCGACAAGCCAACTTGAACGCACCTGCGCCAGAATACGCTCGTATTCCTTCACCTTGTCGTCCGCCAACTGCACCGCGACACTCTTGACCTTTTTCTTCTTCTTCTTTTCGTCTTCCCTGGCCGGTTGCCCGGCTAATCCGCGCGCCTCGCGATCTCCCGCGAGCCTTGCCTCGAGGACGCTCTTGACGAGATGATCCGCGCGAAGGACATCCCCCGTCTTGGTATCCTTGACCATCCAATCCGCGAACCGTGCAACGTGCCCAGACGTTTCAAACACGGTCGCGGGTGTCATGATCGTCGTATCCAGTTCGAGCATGTGATCTTGAATGATGAAGTGACGACGCCATTCGGCGATGATGTTGGCTTGCAGAGAGGACCCAGGAGGACCGTAATCGTACAGACCCGCAACGCCTGTCGGATGGGTGGGTGAGTAGACGAAACGGGTTTTGGGGACGCGTGACGAGGGACGATCGTACGTACCCCCGTAGATCTCAAACGCGGGTGCGTAGAAGAAACGGCGGTTGAGGAGGGCCTCGAAACGGGCCTTGTCGAATGGATGGGCAGTCTTGTTGACAGGTTTGGCCATGTCCGTGTGTTTGAACCGAGCCCTGTAGCTGAGACGGGGCGTGAAGAGGGCGTGTCCAAATCTGACTCGCATCACATCGAGTCAAATGTCCCTTTTTTGATTATCTTGTCAGCCGTAGAAAAGGAAAATTTAAAGAAACACTTCAATAGGTTACGTAAACACACCTATATAGCGGGCCAACTTTTACCTCGAACTTATCCAACTGGTCAAGTTTCAACGCGACCGCAACCGAGTTCGCCCCATGCCCATTGAATATAGCGTGCAAACCAAAACCTTGTGGACGAGACACGACGACGCGAACGCTCTTCCGTCCACAGCCAATTTAAATTGTTAATTGGATGGCAAATGCGATACTTGTGCCTCTCATCTCAGTTTCTCTTGTTCTCTGTTAAAGGTTCCTCCTACCATCCCGACGTGCTCGGGGGCGCGAAACAGAGGATCGGCGGGAGCAGGTTCAAGTTTTACTTTGACAAGGCCCTATGTCCGACATCTTCACTTATGGTTGGCCTCCTCCTGCCACTCATTACTAGTACACCTATGGCAGCACACCATCTCAGATCCATCCAAGATGCCTCTCAAGAGGTGCAAACTTGTCCTGCCCTATCTCTGAAAGCCAAGAAACCAAATTTCTTGGCAACAACACAGCATCTGACAAGTCTCAACAAAATCATACTCTGAACACCTGGCTCATAGTCTTTGCATACATTGATCAATGCCATTCCATGCACCAGGTTGATGTGGTCAACCATTTCAAGACTCTGACTCATTGGGAGCTCTGATGTTCACACTGCTGACCCTCTGTTCGAAGCTAAAGAAATGTCCAGATTTGGAAAAGTGCATCAATGATAATCCAAGTGCTTTGTCATCAAAAAGACCTTGCATTGTCACACAGTGAGCTCTATTCCTTTGAGTTAAACATATATTGGAGAAAAAAAGAGCAAGTCAATGGGCCAATACTAAAGGAGAAGAGACATTCCACAGAATCAGGAGGCAATCCCATTCTGCCAAGCATTCAAGATTTGCAAGTGGAAACAACATGGTATGGTGATCTGCTGATCTAGCTGACATTACAGCTAAGCAGAAATGATGCCATCATATTTTATCAAATTATGCACCCCAAAACCAACGAAACTTTGATGAAACAAGTGTTTTTCCATTGTAAACCAACACATCATCATTAATTTAGATTAGCTAACCATATCTTATCAAGCACACCACCTGATTGTGGACCGACAAGAAGAAGTTGGCCAGTCACTAGTCACTCCAGTTTGAAGGCAGGGATGCAGCTATTGTGGCTGCTGTGGCTCAGGATGTGGCAGAGAAAATGGGTGATGTAACCGAAGTGCACTCAGATAACGAACTTGTTGAACTTTCGAAACTACGCCCTCGTGCGGCACACGGACGACTCCTGCTCATCGCCGATAGGCTGACAACATCCGCCGTCGTGTCTCATTCAGGCTGTGTGTCTGTGTGTATACAAATACGTGTCTGACGTTGGTTCGAGGGTTGCCGTGGTGAGGTTCGTGACGTTATTTCTTTCATCATATCGCAGCACACCGAAACACCATCTAGGCAAGATGCAATCTTGGTTTGGGGATCAGAAAGGTTGGTGTCACATTCACCAGTACACGCTCGAGTGGATGCACGGCGCACACTTGCCACAGCACAGTGCCGCGGTCGTTCGCGCGGTGAAAGAATTTAAAGAACGTTCTATCAAGCCTATCACCCGTCTCGTTGCTTGAATACCTATCTCTTCGTGTTTCGCGCTAGTGAATTTTTTTTTTTGAACAACGCGTGTCCGAAGCAATAGAATGAGATCGTTGTCGTACCAGCGAGATCTCACCAAGCCGCAATTGTTTCTGAAACCGCAAGAAGAATTTAAAATAAGATACGTACGCCCTCCCCCCCAACCGGTAGCACGACCGGAACGAGGTGTCTTGGTTGTTCCAGAGCGGGGTTCCTGCGTACGATAATGCCGATTTCTCGGACACGTGCGCAGGGCGTATCTCCCCCTCACTCGAGACGAAGAGGAAGGAAAAAAAAAAGGAACATGGATTCGATTCGCCAGTGACATTTCACATCGTCGAACGCTGCTGGTAAGTATATGGGGTAAAGGAAAAGACTGCGGCATCATACGTAACCTCTGATACCGAGCATCGGGGTGGCCCACTGGGCCATTCAATTATCAATGGTTGGGTTCACGTACGGGCGGCATTGTGTCGTATCTTGTGTGTGCGAAGGGCACGGAAGGCCGTTGTCCGTCTAGCTGCGATACGCCACCTGGTGGCTCTCCGAGGAGAAACCAGTGGTGAGGCGGTTCGGTGCGTGTAGGGAGGACAATGAAACCCAGGGGCGGCGCACTAGCCAGCGCAGTGGCCGCTGCCACCGGACTCTCCCCCCAGGAGGTGATCGGGGCTTGGATCAGAAGGTTGGCCTCACGCTCCACTGCCAGTATACGCTCGAGTGAACAATGCTGGTACCAAGGTTGTTCGCGCGGCGAAAAAAAGTCCTATCAAGCGTATCTACCTATCGAGCATCAACATCACCCGGCGTGGCGTTGCTTGGAATGCTTATCTCTCCATGATAGTACCCGTGTTCCAAGAACAGATGGTGATCATCTTTACAAACGAGATCCAGACCGGGGATAGCGTATCTGAATATGGAGGACCGAGTAAAGAAGCCCCGTTTATGAAAATCGCCCACCCAACTGCGATAACGCAGCGATGTCCGGCTTTTTGGTTTTTCCACATGAACACATATGCCGATCCGCATCTCTGACACAAGATGGACAGAATGGAACGTGGACTCGATCGCCAGACCGAATTTCACATGGTCGAACGCTGGTATATTACGAGCCAGGGGAAACTGCGGCGACATGTGTAACATAATCGAGTGTCGGGGTGGGTTGTAGAGTTTGTCCTGGTCCACTCGCCAGCGGGTTGAGTTGACGTACAGGCGCAGCTCGTGTCTCATGTGTACAAGGGGTACGGGACACCATCACCCGTCTAGCTGCGATATGCCCCTGGTGTTCTTCCCGAGGAGAATCGGTGGTGAGGTGGTGAGGTGGTGAGGCGAGTGTAGTGAGGACAACGAGTCTCGAGATGGCTGGGCAGCATACTGGCAGCGTGGCAGCTGTCACACGACACCATCTATGGATGACTCTCCTTCAGGAGGTGATCTTGGCTTGGATCAAGGGTTAGTCTCACGTTCATCAGTATACGCCCAAGTGACGCTGTCCAGTGCCATGGTGGTTCGCCCCGTAATAAAAACAAGGGCACATCACCCGTGCTTATCTCTCTGTGATATTCGTGTTCGCGTCAGAGAAACGCGTGTCCGAAGCATAGATTGTCCCTCATCTTTACCAACGAGATCCAACCAGGAACAGCGTTTCTGAATTTGCAAGACTGAAGAGAGAAACACCGCATATGAAAATCACCCACCCAAATGATAACGCGGCAATTTACGCCTTTTGGTTTTCCATAAAGATGCCGATCCCCTCCAGACACGACGCGTGGCTCAGTTCTGACCCAAGATAGACAGGAAGAACATGAACTCAGTCGCCGGACCGAAGTTCACATCATCGAACGCTGGTATATGGGGTAAAGTGATCATGCGTAGCATGATAACGAGGATCGGGGTGTTTGTCCTGGTTCACTCGCCAGCGGGTTGCGTTGACGTACAGGCGCAGCTCGTGGTCTTG
>JBBPNB010000360.1:0-20864 GCA_038090635.1 Rubroboletus satanas
CTCTCATTGGCTCCTGCACCAATTCTTCATACGAAGATATGTCCCGTTCTGCTTCGATTGCCAAGGAAGCTTCTGCGCACGGTCTTCTGGTCAAGAGCAAATTCACTATCACCCCTGGTTCCGAACAAGTTCGCGCTACTATTGAGCGTGACGGTCAAATACGTGCTCTCGAGGACGTCGGCGGTCTTGTCCTTGCGAATGCTTGTGGTCCCTGCATCGGTCAATGGGACAGACAGGATGTGAAGAAGGGAGAGGTCAACTCGAGTGAGTCGCCTTGCCTGATTATTTGAGAATACTTCTAACTCTGCCAAGTCATCACGTCTTACAACCGCAACTTCACTGGTCGCAATGATGCTAATCCCGCTACACACGCTTTCGTCGCCTCTCCCGACGTCGTGACTGCAATGGCCTTTGCTGGTGACCTCACCTTCAACCCTGTCACTGATACCCTTACCGGTACCGATGGCAAGCCCTTTAGATTCTCGGACCCCTCTGGAAATGAGCTTCCTCCCCGTGGATACGACCCTGGTCAGGACACCTTCCAACCACCCCCTGGAGACCGTGCCGCCGTTTCTGTTGCTGTCAACCCGACGAGTGACCGTCTCCAACTTCTTCAGCCCTTCCAGCCTTGGGATGGAAAGACCCCCACTGACCTCCCTGTCTTGATCAAGGTCAAGGGCAAGTGCAGTAAGTGAACAATTCTCGTGGTTGATATTGGTAAATGTTGATTGTCGCTTGGCAGCGACGGACCACATCAGTGCTGGTGGACCCTGGCTCAAGTATCGTGGGCATCTCCAGAACATCTCTCGTGAGTTACAGCAACGGTCTTGCCAGAATTCCATTCTCATCTTATGCCAGAGAACTGCTTGATTGGTGCCATTAACGCTGAGAACGGTGAGGCCAACAAGGTCAAGAACTCGGTTACTGGTGAATACGATGGTGTCCCCCAAACTGCTGCCTACTACCGCGACCACGGCATCAAGTGGGTTGTTGTTGGTGACCACAACTATGGTGAAGGTTCCTCTCGTGAACACGCTGCCCTTGAGCCCCGTTACCTTGGTGGTCTTGCGATCATTGTCCGCTCCTTTGCCCGTATCCATGAGACCAACCTGAAGAAGCAGGGTATGCTCGCCCTGACGTTCGCCAACCCTGAGGACTATGACAAGGTCCAACCCCACGACAAGATGGACATTCTCGGTCTCGAGTCATTTGCTCCCGGCAAGAACTTGACTCTCGTCGCGAAGCATGTTGATGGTACCAAGGATGTCAGTACTCGGATGGCATACCGTGAACTCGAAATTGACGTCTTGTCATTTAGGAAATTCCTCTTGCGCACTCGTTCAACCAAGGCCAGATTGAATGGTTCAAGGCTGGGTCCGCACTCAACCTGGTCCGTGTTGGTTATTACATCCACCGTCCTTGATCACTGATATTACTGCCTGATCTAGATGGCTGCCAAGGCAAAACAGTAGATGGATAGACTAGTTGAATTCGCGGCGCGATCCCGTGATCGCCCGCCACACGCTCTCTAACCACTATCTAACAAGTCTTTTGTCTATTTGGTAGATCCGGACCTCGCGCCGAGGTGGGCTCGTGTTGTGTGACGCATCTGTACCGTTTCGCTTTTTTTTTTTTTTAAAAATCCTACTCATGACTGAGGTCCATTATGTTGACCATTTCTGCACGCTGGCCATGATTGCACATACAGTTGTGTATATAATATCACTCTGGACAACGGTTTTTCAATTAAAAAAGTAACCCTTGTAACGGGTGTGTGCTGGTGGTGGTATGTATGTGAGGCAAGTACAATCTGGATGAGGAGGGTATGGCCATGCAAAAGGTCCATAGTATCGTCATGGGACGTATTTTAGATAACGAGAGATGTAGACCCAGACGCCGAGGTATATATATTTTTTTTTTAAAAAAGTCCTATTCCTGGACTTGGGTCAACCGCCACGATTCGACGTCCGACTTTCTCGCCTGGACGGACACGACAGACGGTCAACGTCCAACGTTCAGAGGAGAGAGAGAGATGGGAACGCACGTCGTGTACAGGTCCTTGCGGACCGTCTTCCGAGGCGGTGGAGAGGTCCGAGGGACGTGCGAATCGGAGGGAGATGACGGGGAGTTCGATGGGCGTGCTCGTGGCGTCGTCGTAGGCGCGAGATGTCGCATTTCGAATGTTGAGTCTGCGAGCACGCGCGTACGGCGTTTAAACAACGTGGAGTATGGGTCGGGGAAGGGATCAAACTCACGATGCGAGGAGCGAGTTGGCATAGACTAGGTTTTGTTTCACCGGCGCGAGCAATCACGCGTCGAGTCGAGTAAAGCGGGGGAAAAAAAACGAAACGATGATGAATGAATGAACGGTGTGTGTGAGCCCTTGGAGAGAGAAAAAAAAAAAAATAGGGAAACGAGAAACGTACGTCGTGTTTGGACGAGGATGGCGCTCAAAAAGGCGAGACTTTGCGGTTGTGTCAACGTCTGACGAAAAGAAGAGGGGGAAAAGACGGCGCGCGTCGGCGTGTGTTCTCAGGACTCGGAGGGTTTCCAATGCAAAGGGGAACCGAGAATGGAAGAGACGTACCAGTATGAGTGCGATCACGTCGACGAGCCTGTGGAGGAAAGGGGTCAGTGCGATTGCGTCACCACCAGGGCACACCGCCGATCGCAAAGGAGAAATGGAGGCCAGTACGCACGACGTCAACGCGCCTGTGGCGACGGCAAAGATGAGGAGGCGGTTCAGGAGGATATCGATTCGACGCGGTTTGCGGGGCGGGAGCGCGTGCGTCCAGGACTTGAATTTGTTCAGTTGGTAGGCCATCGCGCTGGCTGAGAAGGTGTCTCCGGCAATGAAGAGCATGTTTCCGACGATGATGAGTACTTTGGCGCTGCTCAGATAGCTCGTCCATGTTGGTCTTAGAACGCTGTGGCGTTTGCCAAGGATGAGATGATGGGAATGCACGGGAGCACAGCTGATTGTACCTGAGGACACAGATAACTATGCTGATGGCTGAGAGAGGCCAGATGTAAGTGTGATGGGGAAAACTGAAAGGTCGCTGTTTTACTTGCCTGTTCGTGATATAGAGAGCGCGGACTGGTGATGGTTCATGTTCAGGTAGGGCGACGCGAATGGAGTCAAAACAATGTACCATGAGAACAACGATCCATGTTTTCTTTGTGACTGGACAAAGATATGAGACCCCGCAGAGATGACACGTGAACAGTTGGACTGACATAACCATATCCGCCAGGTAAAGTACCTGTAAGAAGCCGGGGTGAATGCGTCCTATATCAAAGGAACCGAATCTTGACTCACGAATAAACATAGAAGTCGATGAGGAGCTTCAGGTTCAACAGGTCAGCTCTAGGCGATGCGAGATCGATGGAGGGTGCTCACCCCGAGGATATAAGTCGACTTGGCGGAATGATCCATGTCACCGGGTCCCCTTGAAGGATACAGTCAAGAACTTACCGTGGATGCCCTTGGTAAAAGCTGGAGTCAAATACCACAGAAAGTCAAGCCAAGAAACGAACCAAGTCGCTGACTCTAACGCTGGCACGTTGGCATATTCTACGACCAGGTAGTTGTCCGTGATCCACATGGTCATTGCAGCATGAATGGTCTCAAGGACTCTGTGACGAGACGAGATGAGTACCGATGATCGGTGCACGAGCAGAAACCACCCAGACAGTAGGAACGCCACCTAGGGACAGGTCGAGGTCAGCAAGTGGCCCAGGACCGATGGCTCTGCGGAATGACATACCGTAAGTTTGAGTCTCCAGGTGTCATGTTCGTACGTCCGGAAGTAGAAGAAAGCCTGCATGCAAGTAGCCCCGTAGAGGCTGTGACGTTCCCGAGCAAGTGCTCTGTGAGACACGGGGTGCGCGTAGAGCGAGGAAAGTGAACTTGCATTAGGCCGAGGAAGGTGCCAATGAGAGGACCTCTGGCGAGGGAAATCGCCAACGCAGTCGTTGGAGACATGGCGGGCCGTTGAGAGGTTTGGCGTTGTGCGGGACAAGGGGGCGGGGGCCAGCCAAGGCATGCACTGCGGAGATCGTTAATTTACGGTGTAACGGAGGTGCATGCGGTGTGGAGCAAAGGCAGGACACGCACGTCGAGCGAGAAAGGATCATATGAGCTTGGCCAGTTATTAATATATAGACCAATTTCGGGCATCAGCGCTTCAGCGCCGACGCGGCTTCGACCTGCGAATCGTTCAGATCAAGAATTCACAGGCTCAGGTGAATCTGTCACCACGGCAGAAATTCGAGGACAAGCGAGACTACTCGTAAGAAGTCTTCCGAGTGAACTCTTAGCAGTGGGGATCCGCCAGATAGTGTACTACATACATACGACTCTCCAACATCACATCGACTACACCTTGGCAGTCCCGTATAGAACCCCGAGTGCCGCCTTCGAAATCGTGCCCGTCACCAAGATCTGCATCTGCACCGGTATTCCTCTCGCACGGACACCACTTTTTACCGAGGATCGACGACACCGGCGTGCAGACTGTGCCGACATGCGCGACGTCGAAAAGACAGGATCATGCCTGCGCTGGGTACGTCCATCGATGGCCCCGATTTCCGCGAATGGCAAGGGCGAGCATGTCGGATATGGCGAACCCACCGAACAACGCCACTACCACAGCGTTGAACACGTCCCGACATTGACCGATGACTACAACCTGCGGGGGCATTAATAGTGCGACTCACGGAGGTCTCTGACTTGTTCTGAGACGGGTTCTGAAAGTGGCCTGGAACGGCCGGAGCGATGCTCGGAATGCGTTACCTGAGATTCAGAGGACCAGAGTGAACGCATAGAATCACCTCGTTTCTGAAACGACGGCACTGAGCTGAGCGCATGAGAGTCGAGCACACCTATTATCAGATCGCACATATGTTGGAGGCCCAAGAAGAGAGGCTCACCACTGCTGACTCTCGCGATCAACGGTACCGCGTTCGACGAGTTCTTCGACGGTTGCCATATAACTGGCGATATCGAGGGTTCCGATCTGACCAGCGAATGTTTAGATATGTTTATCTTCGAAACCGAGTGTTTGGGGATGGTTTATATCCGCGCGTTGACGGTCACATCCTCGCAGTCACCCATGGCGAGAATCGCGCGGTATACACAGAGTGTGATACAAACCTTTGCTAGCCGTCGAGGACTGCTCCGTGCTCGCATTGAACTCTTACTGTGGAGGTGAACCCCCGGCAATCGCTCGGAAGATGCCGGGTGATGGGAAATGCTTAGTCATCTTGTGGCTGTGTTGAGGGGAGGTGAAGATGTTGCTAGTTGCGAAATTCCAAGTCGACAAGGTCGAAAAGCAGACTGAAAAAAATCACCCAAAGATGCTGAGAAAGGGGCAGGGAGATGTGAGACATTCCTTTTTAGGCATCCTCCAACGCAACACCGTCTCCTCGTCCCCACCTTCCAACCTCCCCTCCGCGGCCCTCTTTTTCTCTGCCACGTCCACAACATGGCCGACGACGTTGAGATGTTAGACGTAAATAACAAAGTATTTGAGATTTCCCCAACCTCTCCCGCTGACGTCCCGCCCACGTCACACTCAAGCCACAATTCTGCAATCTCTGCTCGCAGCGACGTTATCGAGCTCAGCAGCCGCGACAACTCTCTCGGCCCTCCCTCCGGCAACGACGGGCGCACACCCGTCGCCGACGTCAGCCACGATGTCAAACCGCCTCCTTCCAAGAAAATGAGACATTCGGCATCAGTCGCCGACTCAAAACCTGCCTCGACTGCGGGCACGGGACCGAAACCAAAGTCGTCGAAACAATCGCGACCGCGCACTCATTCGCCAACACCACCTCCACCCGCACCTCCACAACCGCTTCAGACAATTCGGCTTGACATCACACTCGGCGGTCCTGGAAAGTACGACGTCGATATCGCGGCCCTCGCCAAAGCCTCCGGTCAGCGACTCCCAACTCCACCTCCTCCTAAGCCAGACATCAGCGAGAGCGAAGGCGAAGAGACACACGATGACCAAGCAAAGCCGAAAAGGAAGAAGGTACTGCTGTCCATGCCAACCACCTCCGTGTAGGGAAACTAACCATGTTGACAAAAGAAACCTACAACTTCTGAATACTACGACGTCACGGACCCGTTCATCGACGATTCCGAGTTGAACGTCGACAACCGAACTCACTTTGCTCAGACAAAGCAACAGGGTTTCTACGTGTCAAGCGGCGAGGTCGCCCTCATGAAGGACATGTCAGACCGTCTCTTCACCATAGCGATTTACACCACTCACAACCCCTATAGTAGCACGCCCAAGAAACCCAAGTCCAAGAAGCTTCCAGCAACCGAGCCCGGGCACAGCAAGCAGGAAGATGGCACGAAGGAACATCCTATCAGTCTACTCGGCAATGAGAAGGTCGGAAAGAAGCGGAAGAACTACACTGTCATCGAAGAGAACGGCAAGAAGAGGAAAGTTGTCGACCTGGTATGCTTCTCTGTCAACTTCACACTCTCACACTGACTGTCACCTTAGCGCGAATTCCACCCTGAACTCCAAGCTGCCTTTGAAGAGCTCAAGGTTGCTATTTCGAAAGGTTTGTGATGCGGTAACCATCATCGGCCTATGGTTACTCATCAGTATGCAGAATCATGGGACGTCAAGGGGAAATTCCCACCATCTGTCAAGCCAATTCTAGCCCACGTCGCACTGAAGGCTGTAAAGCTGGGAGAGTATGACGAGGACTTTTTCAGCCTCATGCCTGTCTTGTTCCCCTATAATCGGTTCACCATGACTGTTCGTCTCCATTATTGGCTGTCCGATCCAGAAGGGCTGACGCGTCCACCAGAAACTCATCAAGAGGACTATTTTCCACGATCACCTCAAGATTTTGACGGACAGACAAGAAGAATTACTCGAACAACTTGCGACACTGACCAAGGATGGATTTCCTAAAGCTAGGGAAGAGTGGGAGAAGAGCGTTGCTGCATGGGGTATGTCTTCTATCCTCTGTCCTGTTCACGAAGCACTGGTGTCGGATTGCTCAGAGAAACGACAAGAAAAAGCCAAGGCAGAATCAGAGGTCGGTACTGTTTCAACTCCAACCGCAGGTGATGCACATCCGGAAGAAGGTGGTGCTGCCAGCGGAGCCGAGGGAGAAGGCGCTTCTGGAACGACCAAACACGACGGAACAAGAGATGCTCACCCTCCGGCTCAAAAGTATCGCTTGACGGAGGCGATGAAGTCGATAATATGGCAACTTGTTATGCTGAGCAACGAGTGCTGCCGGTTGGAGAATGAGAAAAAGTGCGCGGCATCCTTTGGTTTGAGCGCGTCATCATCCATAACCGCGTCCACAGCGAATTGGAGGGTAATACTGCGCAAGTAAGCGAGCAAGGTACACGGAAAGTGCTTTATCAAAAAGTGAGTGGGGGCGTCTAGTGTTGCGTGCAAACTCAGAGTCGCTGCTACAGATTGTTGCTGCCTTCCCGGCTGGTTGGCTCAATTCGGGTCAGATATCGAGAGAAGGTATGCAAGATTCTAATTGTGGGTTTCGTCCGTTTGATGCAATTTTTTTTCTTTTATAGTGAGTGCAATGAAGAAGAAACACGAGAAGGAAGTCGTGGAGCAAGAAGGTTGATTATCATTCCAACACGAGATTGCTAGTGTTATGCCCTGGACGTTTTCCCGAAACGCCACCCACGACCGTGTCTCCTAACATTATTGGTACATCTCTTTTACCTGCTCGTTTTCACTCCTTTCTTCATCAGTAGTACGTTTTCCCTATCGCTGTTTGCGACCATCACGGGTATATTATCTCCACTTATTATTCTCTACACATTAGGTTCTTTTATTGTGCCTTTTTTTTTTTTTTTTTTTTTGTACATCCTGGGTTGTAACATCAATCTTCACTCGTCCTCGTGTGGTCATAAGCACTGTTCTAATACCCAGTCCATCACCCAGCACTACGTCGCACACCGCTAGTTCTTGGGACGCGTCACGACCACCTACAAGCTTGTCTGCCACGTTCCGCGTGTCTATATTTATGAAGAGACTTCTGGAGCTTCTATGAAGCCTCGCGCCGATTCGGATCTGCGGACTTGACCAAGAAAGATGACGCAGTGGCATTCAATTGACGAGCCGGCCCGAAGATGCCGTCGTGACGGACGTGCATGTCCCTCAACGTCCAGGCAAGGCAGGCGCGCGCTTGCCATCCGCCGAAGATGTACATGGGCTTGTATCGTACCGGCGTCGTCGTTTTTCGTCCTGCCGCCGAGTGTTCTGCATCCCGGGACCCGATTCGTGGTGGTGGTCCGGGAGGGTCAAGGCCTGTTCAAGGCGGAACCCGAAGCGGGTAGACAAAGTCTGTCCGCGGTCGAGGGGGGCTTACGGAGGACAAGGGGCAAGTACAACGCGTGGCGAGAAATGTACGTTTCCCCCCCCATGTTCGTGCCGGCGTCTTTCACAGGGGTAAATAGGAAGAGAAAGGAATAACCCCAGACACTGGGCAATAGTGTCGGATTCTAGACCCAGCAGTGAGCATTTCGGTAATGTCAGGACTCTTGAGGTAGGGGCACTCGACTACTTCCAGTGCCGATGACGGGGACGTGGGTGAGCCCCAATCATGATGACATACTACGTCCCGTAGTACCTACCTAACGAGTTGGTTAGTCTGGACAGTTCGTCTCACAAGAACCGCTCGGATCGTGTGACGACGGGGGCGTTCCTCGACGTACATGCATGAAAAACAAACGAGGCACCAACCTGAACACGACGCGGGAAAGGACATCGACACCTCAAAGTTCGGGACTCCGGAACACCTCCATATCGTTTTGTTTTGAAATACGTGTGATCGTTATCCAACGATATCGCGGTTTGCTTTACGATGTCAGGTCTGGAACGCAATGGAATGCAAGTCGTGGAATTTGCCAGCGTGGTGTCTAAGGATGATGACATATCGAGAAAGATCAGGACGTTCATCGTTCCGTCCAGGTGTGCCGTGAAGGCCCTCGGGAACTCGATGGGTGCTTACGGACGAAAGAGAAAGGCGCCAGGAGTGGTCTCACCAGTAGCCCCGGTCCATCACGGTACCCAAGACAATTCAAAGAATTGACCTCGTTCAAGTTGGCACTATTGCTTGGTTAGATCACAAACATTCTATGGAAGACCCACATTCGGTTGAAATCGGCACGGGTTATTTTCTGACACTCTTCGAAGCTGTTTACTTTGGAAACGAGTGCGAGGTGTAAATTATGTCCCGAACGACATGTGGGTTCTACGGAAAGCCTTGTTGACAGTGATCGGCGGGACGGCCTGTTTTATTTAAATTCCGAAAAGCTATTCTTCCGCGGCACTGATTGCTGGAGACGGTTTTTTACCACTCCGAACCTCAGAGTGCTGAGTCGGAGTCCAAGCGAGACGGAAAGGAGTCCCTACACGTTCCGTTGGACATTTGAGTATTGTCGACGTCCAAGGTACATGCGGGAATACTATGTCTTTACCAAGATTACCTCTGGAGGCGAGCAATGCTCGAGTATTCAGGGGTTCGGGACAGACCGAGTTAAAGACCCCCTGTCGGGTTTTGCAACTCCGGCTGCGATGAAAATTTGAATATGACGCGCCGAAAGATCGCGTCAGGTCAACGCGACAATATTGACGGTCAAGCCAAATCCTGGTAGGGTGTCCCACTGACGGGGGTCCAGAGCGAACAAATTCAGGTCCTGCTTCAACGCGCCGATAGAAAAGCCCGTGACAACGCAGGGCCAACTGACACTGGGATTTGCGGAACGGGCGGTGCGGGCCAGATCCAAGGTTGGACGACAAGGGCCCGCTTGTGGAGTATAAAGGGGCAGGGAGAGCTGGGTAAACCGTCAGGTTTCATCACCTACTACTCATATCAATCTGTCCATTTGTTTACACACCTGCTCCATCCTCCAAGATGTTTGCTCGTTTTTCGCTCTTCTTCCCTTGGCACTCCTTGCCTCTGCTTCGCACCTCGAGGGACGTGGCCAGTGCAACACTGGCACGATCAACTGCTGCAACAGCATGCAGACCGTATGTCTAGCATTCTAATGCTTTCACGAATAACATGGAATTTTACAGCTGAACGAGGCAAACAACCTCCTGGCCGCGTTTGACCTCGTTGGTGCCGCGGCGAACGCTGGGGGCCTTGTCGGCTTGACCTGCAGGACCGTCACGGTGATCGGCACGGGTAGCGGTTGCGATGCTCAGCAACAGCCCGTCTGCTGCAACCACAACGAATACGTACAAATTTCCTCATCCGATTCAGACTCGTTTCCTGACATATTCTCCAGAATGGTCTTGTAAACATTGGCTGCTCGTCCATCAACGTTCACCTTTGGTTTTTGGTGGATGGTTTGAGCGTGAACAAATATCGGCGACTGGGATGTGTGGGTTTTTTTCTCTCGTTTGGTTAATATATTGCATACCTTGGTCGTTCTCTTACCCCAATCAGCCCGTTCCCTCGGTATGGAGAACATTTACGCGTGGTGATGTTGCAGTCCGATCTGCGCACCTTTAGAATGCGGTCTGATTGGCAAGCTCAGCCTGTTGTTTCACCGCGGAGATCCATGAGTAGGGGTGTCACACAAGTAGGAAATTGTTTTTGACGGTGCCCGCGTCGCAGTTGAAATCTGCAAAGACGCCGGCGATCCGAAGGCTGTGCTGCTACTAATTTGGTGTGTAACGTGACTCTACAAAGAGCTGTGATTGGCGGACGGTTACAAAAGAAACAAAAAAGGAAATTTGAGCTTATAGCTCGGCTTTGTTGCGCAGATCAGCCTGGACCAACTGATCCGGGACCATATGCCTCCCCCCAGGGTCGGGTCGCTAGACTGAGAGATGCAGCGGGTGGATGCTCTCCTGCACTTCCTCCCATTTTCTTTGAAACTCGCATCAAGGTGAGCGCGCCATACGTTCGTGTCAGTCACCGCAGGGAAATGCACAACGGAGGGCCTCATGGCTCTCAAATCTGGGTCAAGGTCAATTCCGTACTGTCATGATGACTGTGTGCATTATGTTGCCCAAGGGTAATGTCGACCCAGCCGACGTAAGACATTGTCTATACGCCGCCATACCCGAGTCCTGCCCGGCCCAGACCACCAAGTCCAGAGCGATGACATCCTTAAGACCGTGTTGTTGTCGTCGTTTTTACAGCACGAACTAGCCGAGGGTCAATTCGGTGTCAACGCGGGCATTATTATTGTCTTGGGACGAACGTAATTCATGGGACGGGGTCTTGCTCTCCAGGTATAAAGAGACGGGGAGAGCGACGTTGAGCAGCAGGTTCTATCACCCACTCCTCTCATCTGCTCTCTTCACCGGTTTACTAGCCTCTATTCTTCAGCATGTTCGCTCGTATCTTTGCTCTTCTGCCCCTCGCTGTGTTTGTCTCTGCCTCGTACCTTGAGGCGCGCGACCAGTGCACCACTGGCAACAGCTACTGCTGCCAGACTGTCGAGAACGTAAATTCGGGTTGTGTTCTTTTGGTGTTGGATTACAGCTGACGTGTTTTCCATTGCTGGTATAGCAAAGCCAAGCGCAAAATGTGCTTCAACAGTATGACCTAGTTGCTGCTGCTGCCCAGGCGGGCGGTGACGTCGGCCTTAACTGCACGCCCGTTACGGTGATTGGTGCAAGCAACGGTTGTGTCAACCAGCAACAGCCTGTCTGCTGCTCTAACAACTACCAGGTATGTATTCTCTCTTAAAATTGAGGCGATATATTGGTGGCTGAACTTGATTTTTAGAACGGTCTCGTGAACATTGGATGTTCCCCCATCAACGTCAACTGAAGGATAGTTGGATAGAAGTTGGCGGTTGGGTTTGGTGGGATGGTATCACCTCATTTAGCTGGTTACTTGAAAAAATCATCGCTTTCGTGGGTTAATTCAAGTTGATTTTGGTATCTAAGATTGTGTGAATTGGATGAATTGTGGTTGGGATTGAGTGATAGCATCATGTGTTCATTGAGCAGTATGATCTATAGAGAGGGAGGAGTACATCTAAGTACCATATATCTAATACATTGAATTTACAGGACGGGTGCCATGCTGGAGCCTGAGTACATCCCACGTATATATGTACTGCCTTATATATATTCACAAAGTAAATCATTACTGATAGCATTCGATGGCACTGGTAATTGACAGATCGGTCATCTGCCGACTTGTCATTATTGTAGGAGTTGTTTGTGCCGATCGCCCCCCCTCTCAGGCCCCATTGATCCTGCAGGCAACGAACTTGACGACGGGCACGGTGACAGTAGCGCAGCAACGTTTGTTGCTTCTCTGTTACCAGCGCACCCATACTACATGTGAACTTCGACAGCAGTGCAGCAACTCCATAGGTGGCACAAGGTGAGATGGGCAAGTTGTCTCAGTTTGACGGATTGATGAGCTTGTCCACAGGTTATACTATAGAAGCTGTGGACAATACACGGATATAACTAAGCGAGTGGTCGAAACGAGGGCCGTAGTGCGGGTATGTGAGTACTTCAACGGTGCGGCGTCTCTTGATAACGCCGCACGATGGATGCAGATGGTCTGAACTGCGACACTGCTGCGACACCCCGCTACGGTGCGCACGAGCTGGGTGGTTGGAACGCTCTGAAGAGTAGAATATATGATTCATGTGCAAGTCCCGGTCCAGTGAAGCTTGAGCTTGAAGTTTCAGTGCAGGTAGATGATTTGTATGTACGAACCTCGAGGTCATTGAGCAACAGATTCAGGGGCAATACCCAATTTAGGTCCGATACTCGCCGTCCACGGGCACAGTATTTTCGTACTACACCTTTTTAGTCCAACGGAGATTATCGAAAACTATGAACGGCAACGCGCCTCGCTAACTCAAGTTCTATCCGGTCTAAAACCAATCGATTCGGCGCTAGGATCCATCCTTCATACCCTAATGGCCACGCAAGCAAGGTGAGTTTTCCCGCGTTCTCCGTGAAAAAGGGACCCTCATGGGCTGGTATGACCAGTCAAAATGTCATCGACAGCGTGTTTGCGACGTCGCAAAAGATTGGCCTCACAAGGGCTACCTTTCTTGCCTATATCCTTCCGCCTTTCGTGTCTCAGTACTTGATGGCAGTACTGGTTCAGCTCGAGGGAACGCGGATCTACCGTCTCGCGCTCTTGCCTGTCGTCATGTGGTTTGCTTGGCGCGGTACGTTCATCGACGCGTCGGGAGGCGATCCCAAACAGGCTCAGGCGAACACCGTGCTCATCGTGAGTACACTGATCCAGCGTTGCTTGCCATTGACGTAGCCCATTCCAGACTCATATGTGCAGCATCTCAATGCGCTGTACAGTTTGGGCTGCTGCCCGAGAGCGTTTTCGCCGTCAAAGTCCTTCGGAGAAACAGAACAAATCAGATTCGGAGGGCATCTACACAGCATTCTGGAATGCTTGGGATTTGATGTTGAACGTGCGAGGGATCGGATGGAACTGGCCGCGAAGACTCATCCACCCCAAGCCCGCCTTTGAAACGGAGTCTCGAATAATATTCGTATTGTTGTCGGTAGCTCGATTGGCCTTTCACGCATTGGCTTTCGACGCATGCCTCCAGGCCATCCGCATTTTCTCTCCCGAAACGTTTGGCTCACTCAACGGTGGCTCTCTGTTTGACCACACTCTCCCGTCCCACCTAGAACTCTTGCGAGCTGTATTCGTGTCCCTCTTGGCAGTCTGGATGGCGTACTTTGCGATCCAATGGAGCTACCAATTTCTAGCAATCGTATGCATCATCCTGTTCCAGCAACGTCCCTCTCAATGGCCACCCCTTTTCGACGCTCCATGGCTGTCGACTTCTTTGAGCGAACTTTGGGGCCGTCGGTGGCATCAGATGATGCGTGAACTCCTCGTGACGCTCGGTATGCGGCCATTCAGCTTCCTGTTTGGCCGGCTTGGAGGTCTGCTCGGAGCCTTCCTCGTGTCCGGTATTTTTCATGACATCGAACTTCGATCCGTTGGACGAGGTGGAAACTCGGTCGCCATCATCGGATTCTGGGTGATGAATTGTGTGGGGGTTGTGTTGGAACGCATTTGGAAAGCAGCCATGGGGAGACCGGTTGGCGGAATTTTGGGCTGGATGTGGACGTTTGGGTGGCTGGCACTCTGGGGGGTTCCGGTGGTGAATGAGTGGGCCAAGGCGGGGCGGTTCGGGGCGTTGAGCTTGCCGGGTGAGCTTGAGCCATCGCTGGCGCTGGTGGAGTTCGTTCGGGGATGCTTTAGTTGAATCGTGACGACTACTGGATAGTATGTTCCTCTGAATGGAATAGATGTAATAAATTGGGCGAAACCCGACAGACGAATCTTCAAGTGGGACGTGCTGAGATGCACACTGGCAAGTCCAACGTTGCTCTATGCCAGCACATTCCCCACACATCAAGTCCTCATAAACACTTTCTGTCCAAATGGCAAACCCGACTTTTCTTCCGACCCTCCCTCAGTCCGATGTTGTCCAAGCGGCTCAGGTACTTGCACCAAAATTCGATCTGTGCAACTGATCCCGTCCAACTCGTCGTAGCTCATACAACAGGCCTATTCCCCTGCCAGCGCTGGCTCCTCAGACACCCAACGTCGTCTTCAACAGGAACTCTTCGACATCCAAAAACGATACGAGGCTTGGGGCTTGGTCATCCCCTTTTTGAATCACGACGACGGCAATGTTCAGTTCTTTGGTGCACATACTGTCCAGGTCAAAATCGCCAGGGATTGGTGCGCCACTGATCATGCACGTTCGAGTTCTTTGGTCACTGACACACGCTCAGGGATACCTTTCCAGTGGACAATGCCACTTCCCTACGCGACTTGGTGCTCGAACTCACATCCCATTCGATCGTGTCGGGAAAGAGCAAAGTCATCCTTCGCAAACTATTCGTTGCGGTAACATGACTAGCTTTCGATATCTCGCTTATCTGTCTGACGAGCGCGGTTAGATTACGTCGTTGGCGTTGAAAATCGCCCCGGGTTCTCCGTCAATATGGCCGGATTGGATAGTGTCGACCGTCGAATTCTTGTCTGGCCGCGGAACCCCTACCGATATTTTACTTGATTTCCTATCCATCGTTGCAGAGGAAGTCGAGACAGCTGACTTGATTGGCGCGAGCAAGTAAGCATCTCACGAGGTCTTTCTCCACGCGTCCCATACTAATGTCCGAGTCAGGATGCAGATACAACAGACCCTCCTCGACGCGGCCCCACTCGTCGTACGTGCCGTAGTCACGATAATTACTCAACCCCGAAGTCAAATGCGCGTCCGTGAGTTGGACTCTGCGCTCAAATGTTTACAAGCGTGGATGTCCGTACTTCGTGGAAAGTACGTATCGCGTCATGGGAACCTCGTTGGCTGATTAATGGGATTCTTGACAGCGATATCACTCCTTTGATCCCAATGTTAATCTCACTACTGGCCCCTCCGACCCCGGAGACTGATATTGACCACGAAATTTTCTCTCCGGCCTCGGATGCGCTGCAGGAAATCATGACGCGTTCCTCGTTGGCTGGTGGTGCGGGCGTCATATCGCTCACGCTTCCGCTGCTTGTTTGGGTCGACACATGGGGTCCTCGAATTCTTCAGTCCAGTACATCATGTGCGTCGCTCGTCTTCCCTGATACTATATGGGACATCTTAGCTATCAAATAGCAGCCTCGGAGCTCTCTCACTCTCTGTGCAAGCTCATTGTCACTCTTGGCGATCACTCGAATACATACTTTGCCACCAACATCACCTCACAACAGCTAGTAGCGGGTTCCCCGCACACAAGATCGCAGCTTATACAAAGTTTCCTTCGACTGTTACTTGGTTACACTGGTTTACTTGGTTACTTTGGTGTAGACGAAGAGGAGAGTGAGATGACGCTTGGGTTTTGGTATCTCTTCCAGGAATCACTCTGGAGTGTGGAGTATGATGAAGGTGATGATGAGCCGGGTAGCGTGCCACCTGCGGATGTGGAAGAAAGCAATAGGCTGGCGTTAGTGAATGCTGTGTATGTTGAGCTTGTGAGGATCTTGAGGAGCAAGGTTGCATGGCCGCCTCCGAGTATATTGAGTGGGTGGCCAAAAGGTGGGTTGTTTGTGATTCGGATGCAAGACCTACGCTAACGTTGGTTCGATACGGGATAGATCAGGTGGACAAGTTTCAGGTGTCAGTGGCATTTTTCCCTTTCGGAAACAAGCCTGCTCATAGATTCCAGTTATCGGAGGGATGTGGGCGATACGCTCATCAACGCGTATGTATACGATATTGACGCGGCAGACAAAGTTGACGGTTCCCAGATACTATATCCTCCGCAATGACATGATGGGCTATTACTTGAATGATATCCAAGAACGTCTCGCAAACAGACCCGAATCCAGTGGATGGGAGGTAGGAGGTTTGACTAATTTCTGGTTCAGTTAAAATTCATCCATGATTCTATTAGGAAATAGAAGCTACCTTGCATTCCATCATGTCTGTTCAGGAGGCAGTCCCTCTCGAGGACAATCAATTCATTGCTCGATTGTTTGGGCCCGATGTACTCGGACGCCTACCAACTACCGGTCAAGACAGGGTACGACGCACTGCACTTAGCCTCATCGGTGAGCCACGTTTCGAGTTTGCGTTATGAAACGGGACTGATGAAGCACGTATTTCGTGTAAAGGTACGTACGCGTCATGGTTCACTACTCAGTCTATTACGAGCACGCCTACATCATCACCCTCTCTTCTCATGAACGCCATTTCGTATGTCGTTGCTGCTTTACCCGAGCCGTTTCTCTGTCTGCCGGCTGCGAATGCGCTGCGGGATCTCTGTGATGCCAATCGAGCCGCCTTAGCATCGCACATAGGGGCATTTGCAGAGTTGCACGCTGGGTTGACTGGCATTCCTGTGAGTAATGTTGTGACCCCACACGTGTCCATCTTCTCAGTGTTCGCACCTTAGGATACGGAGAAAAGCAAAGTTTTGCAGTCGATCGCGAGTGTCATTCAAGCACTGCCGCCTGAAGAAGAGATCCCACCCGTGCTCGCTATCGTGTGCCCTGTCGTCGAGAAGCTCGAACAAGCCTTACGGTCCTCGTCGCGGGTATGTATTCACGACGCTTCGTTCGTGACGTTGTTGAAGGTTATCTAATTCCTTGCTAGCATCCCGAAGAAGCGCGTGCTGTGGGAATCGCCCAACTCCAAACACTGTCGGGAGTGGCAAAAGGGCTTACCCGCACCGCAGATTCGTTGCTGATCATCGATGAAACGCCTGCAGAACGGGCAGAAGCGGATCGTTTGCGGCGGGCTCGTGACGATTACAGGATGGTCAAACTCCGAGAAAACCTATTCGCGGCGGTAAGAAGTGCGTTTGAACTGTGGTCGATAGATGCGAGTGTGTCCGACGTGAGTCTTTTTTTTTGTGAGATATAAATAGAGGTAGGTTGACAGTGTGCAACGTGCAGGCGCTCAGCGAGTTCTTGCGTTCTATTACTTCTTTGCCCAGTGATATCACACTGTTATCTCTGCCGCCGGGTCCACTGTTAGGGCTGATATGTATTGCATCCCAAAGGCAGCTCACGGCAGTGTGGCTCACGCTAGCGAACATGCTTATCATTCAACTGGACCCGCCCATCATGTTCACGAGTTCGACGCTGAAAACACCACCGAATGTCGAGGGAATGACGGTCGTGTCGAATGCGTTGCCTGTTCTGCTACAGACATCGCTGTCGGTGCTCGGCCAACCGGGAGCCATGGAATCTGTGAGAAAGCCCCAGCACAAATAGTGGGCATTGGAACTGACGCGAATTCCAGAACCCTGACATCGTACAGGCTTTCTTCGGCTGCTTGGATAGTGTGAGTTTATATTTGGTCGGACGTTGCCGCGTATATTACTTAAAGACGTCCATGTGGATAGGTGGCAAAGCACTTTGTGGCAGTATTCTACAACCTACCGCCCGGTGCCCTCGATGCATTGATGCAATGTGCGGTCAGCTCGTTGTCGCTCCAGGAGCGTTATTCTCTGGTTGCGACATGCACGTTCTTGGTGTGTTGGAGATCTTGTCGCCTCAAGCATAATGAGCTCAGTGATAACTTCGTTAGGAAACACTCATTCGGCGCACTGCGGGAAGCGATGACCTCGGAGAAGCCGGCACGATCCTCTTTCAAATGCATGGTCGGCCGATTCTTCGGGCGGTTCTAACCGGCTTCGCGGGTGTGGCTCCAAGGTCGGCGACGCAGAACCTGATTGAGCTGTTGTCCATGATGGCGTCGAAATACCCGTCCGAAACTCGGGAATGGATGAATGAGATACTCTTTACCGTATGTGTTGATGTGTTAGCTTTTGGGGATGCTGTCGCGCATACTGAGGCGTATTTTCCCAGGAGGACTTTGTACAATCCAAGGCTACTCCGGAGGCCAAGCGGGCGTTTGTCAAGGCTGTGATTGGGTAGGTGCTCCCCTAGATCCGACCCGCGAGGTCATACTGACGCATTGACCGAGTAGGTCGAGGTCGCCAAGGAGGACGAGGGAGGCCGCCCAGCAATTTACTCTCATCGCAAGAGGACTGGAGGGCACGAGTTTCGGATACGCATCCGTCAGTATGTGATTTGTTCCTGGCGCGCAGTCAATCAAACGCGGCGGCGTTGATACATACATATATGGGCGTAGTCAGACCTGCATGTGCGTGTACATACTTGTCTGTCTGTGCTCACTTTGTGCGTGTATCCCGTTGAGAAGGAGCGTGCCTATTGATAAATTGCTCCCACCGTGGCATGACTACTAGCTGGACTTGGTAGCCTGCTCGACGTGGCAGCGATGCGATCGGCAACAGAGCGGCCGAGCGTTGGCCAGGTCATGCCGAATTCGGCAGAGCGGAGATAGTATTAATAAATAAATAACTCTGATTGGCTGGACCGGTAAATGTAATCACAAGGGTTGACCAAGCCATAAAACGGATCCGCCGGACGGAAATAGCCGGAAGCAACTCTTTTTCTCTTTGAGACTCGGGTCCAACTCCTCATCAATACCTCCTTCCGTGTCGTCGCCGACGCTCTTCCCGACGATGCTCAGTATCACTTCAAGAGCCCGTGATGCTCTGCGCTCAGTGCGCCGCTTCGCTGCCGGGATGGCCACCGTCGCCCCTCGTATCGGCGACACCAAAGTTCCCATGTCGCTCCTGGAAAAAGGCGCGTACATCAACTATCAGCGTATCGAGGACAACCTCGCCATCGTCCGCGAAAGGTGCTCGGACCTCTCTTCAGTGTATAACGAACCCTTTGCTGATGCTTCTTGTTATGGAAGGCTGCGCCGCCCGTTGACATTGTCGGAAAAGATTGTCTATGGCCATCTGGATGATCCGCACAACCAGGATCTCGTCCGAGGTGTGAGCTACCTCAAGCTTCGTCCCGATGTATGTCTGCACGCTTTTTCATTCAGCGTCGTTGGCTCAAGGATGTGTCCGTAGCGTGTGGCTTGCCAGGATGCGACGGCCCAAGTACGGCCAGTTCCATACGTCCCCGGTCCGATATGCGCTGACGTAATGTAGATGGCGCTCTTGCAATTCATGTCGGCGGGTATGGATACCGCTGCTGTCCCCACGACTGTCCATTGCGATCACTTGATTGAGGCACAAGTCGGTGGTGTCAAGGATCTGGCGCGTGCCATCGACATCAACAAGGAAGTGTATGATTTCTTGGCAACGGCGACCGCGAAGGTGGGTTGTTTCATTCCCCCATTCGAAGATGTGGTTTATCTGAAGTGGAAATCGTGCAGTACGGTCTCGGCTTTTGGAAACCCGGTTCTGGTATCATTCACCAGATCATATTGGAGAACTACGCATTCCCTGGTGGGCTTATGATTGGTACTGACTCGCACACGCCCAATGCGGGTGGTCTTGGAATGGTTGCGTGTGGCGTTGGTGGTGCTGATGCTGTCGACGTGATGGCTGATATTCCTTGGGAGCTCAAGTGCCCCAAGGTTATTGGTGTCAACCTGACTGGCAAGATTGGCGGCTGGACGACTCCCAAAGGTTGGACTGTTCAATGGGTCTTTGCGTTTGTGTTGATCATGGCGTCGCATTGTAGATGTCATCCTCAAGGTTGCTGGTATTCTCACTGTCAAGGGTGGTACTGGTGCCATTGTCGAGTACCGCGGTTCTGGTGTCGAGTCGCTCTCTTGCACGGGCATGGCTACTATCTGTAACATGGGTGCTGAGATCGGTGCTACCACCTCACTCTTCCCCTTCAACCACCGCATGGTCAACTACTTGAACGCGACCAAGCGTTCAGAAATTGCCCAATACGCTCAACGCTTCTCACACAACCTCAAGGCTGATGAGGGCGCCGAGTACGACCAGGTCATTGAGATCGTATGTGTTCATTTTCAGCGTCTAGTGTGCGTTCCGACCCTTCTGGAATAGAACTTGTCTGAGCTTGAGCCCCACATCAACGGTCCCTTCACCCCCGATCTTGCCACCCCACTCTCCAAGTTCGCAGAGGAAGTCAAGAAGAATAACTGGCCTCAGGACCTCAAGGTCGCTCTCATTGGCTCCTGCACCAATTCTTCATACGAAGATATGTCCCGTTCTGCTTCGATTGCCAAGGAAGCTTCTGCGCATGGTCTTCTGGTCAAGAGCAAATTCACTATCACCCCTGGTTCCGAACAAGTTCGCGCTACTATTGAGCGTGACGGTCAAATACGTGCTCTCGAGGACGTCGGCGGTCTTGTCCTTGCGAATGCTTGTGGTCCCTGCATCGGTCAATGGGACAGACAGGATGTGAAGAAGGGAGAAGTCAACTCGAGTGAGTCGCCTTGCCTGATTATTTGAGAATACTTCTAACTCTGCCAAGTCATCACGTCTTACAACCGCAACTTCACTGGTCGCAATGATGCTAAT
>JBBPNB010000361.1:0-20842 GCA_038090635.1 Rubroboletus satanas
TTAGTGATGATGCATGATTGCATGCCATGTCTTGCCCAGCCCTTACCTCACTTCACTCTGCCCTTGCCCTCATCCTCCCTATTTAGTAATGACACATGACATGGTGTGCACACAATCGTGCACCGTGTCTTGCCCTGCCCTTACCTCGCCTGGCCCCACCCTCACCCATACCCCCCACTTAGTGACAACACACAACATGGTGCATACATGATTGTGCACGTCATGTCTTGCCCTGCCCTCCCCCTCCCCCTCCCCACTTAGTAATGACACACGACACAGCGTGCACATGATCACATGCTGTGTCTGGCCCTGCCCTTACCTTGTCTGGCCCCACCCTTGCCCTCACTCTCTCCACTTAGTGTTACAATGCTACCACTTCTCCTAGTGTGATGCTAAGATTGATAGCTTAAACAAAGGACTTCAGCAGTAGGCACTCCTAAGTAGCCTAGAGACTTATAGAGATCCGTTAAGGGGAACGCCAGAAGATACGTGGTATTCACATAGAACTAGCTGGAGAGCTTGGTTCTACATCTAGGTCTTTATATACTGGTACAGATGTGCTACGAGGCCAGAGGATCCCTTAAGGGGAGTCGTCTGGAAACTGGTTGGCACGAGGTAAAATAGAAGACATACTAGGATGAGAGAGGAATCTGGATAGGGGATAATAGTGCTGGTCCTCGTTGTTACAAACCAATGGTCTGGCTCCGCTTCCTAAACCCTTATCCAACATTTCGTGGTTACCGTTTCGTTTCATTCTCTTTCCCAACATCATGGATGAGCATTCCGCTCCTATGGACCACCTTTTCCTTTCCTGGTTGATCTCTTTAGATCTCCTCAGCGTTTTTCCTGTGTAAACCTAACCTTGTTCTTACCAGACGGTCGGTCCTTCTTCTTTCCTATTCTTAGGACCGACACTGCCTCCTTTCATCTCCGCTATGTATAGCCTTACCATGAGGCTTCCTCATTACCATGCCTGCAGGATACCATGAGGCCATTCCCCTTTTGGGATCCTCTCCTCTCGTAGCACGGTCTCACATGTATATAAACACCTCGGCATAGAACTTAGCTCCCCAGCTAATTCTATGCAATATACCTGCTTTCTTGGTGTATTTGTCTCCTTGAGTCTTCGGGCATCTCCTTGATTGCTCGCTACTAGTTCTTTGACGGTTATCTATCTTGGCTCACGCCTAGAGAGCGGTAGCGTCGTAACACTCATGTGGAACACGAGGCGAAACGAGGACCGGAATAATGGTACATCATTCAAAGGAAGAAACTGAACGAGTCATCAGTCTGAAGCACGGCAGTGCTGGCTGCTTATGGTAGTTAGGAACGGAGAGACGGTAAGGTGTAAGTTGGAGTGGGAGGAAACGAGAACAGGTAATAATCATAAGGAGATTGTTGGGTTGTAACACTTAGTAATGATGCATGACACAACGTGTGCAATCATACATGCACTGTGTCTCACCCTGCCCTTACCTCACCTGGCCCTGCCCTTGTCCTCATCCTCTCCACTTAGTGACAACACATGACATGGTGCATGCACAATTGTGCACACTGTGTCTCATCCCTCCTTTTTCTTTTTCTAAATCCTTTCATTTATGCTCTTTGTAATACACCCCATCACTGCTCCTCTTCCCCCCTTTTTCCATTGTATTTTACATTTTTTTTTGGCTGGCAAATGCATTTTCAGTTCTGTGCTTATAGCTGTAGTCTCATCTTGTCTACTTAGTACACTTATGATAAATGGTTTTGGTTGCTTTCAAGGATTTCTAAGTATGATTAAGTAGTTTTAAGTAGGAATAAGTGTGTTTCAAGTAGAGAGATCTACTTAAAACTACTTATCACAGCTCAGATGTAAGGGTCCCATAAGGAGCAATAAGTATGAATAAGTTTAATTTAAGTGCAATTAAGTAATGTTAATATTTGCTGATGCAGAGAGTTAAAAAATATAAACAATAAACTTCAATCTATGTGGTAACATATTGGTGAATTCATATTCCAATCTTTTGTGAACAAAATTACTAAAGGATATGATAATGGAGACTTACTGCTAAAATAGTTTGGTCATTTTCTAGATTTGACTAATGCTCTGTTGATGTGACCAAATTTGGAAATTCTGTAAAGAAAGTTACTAGATGTACTCAAATTCAAGATTTCTGACATGACACATGCAAAATATTGCTACTTTTTTTGCTTTCATTTTGGAGGACATATTATGTATAACTATGTCACAACTCTGTTGATAGAAAAAATAATATATCAGATTATGAATTTGCTCATGAATATAGGCTAGTGGATCACTAAGGGGTATACTAGTGACTCACTCCAGGGGTGATTTAGAGTAGTATACCCCCAAGTATACCCACCAGTACTGGTACTGGTACCTGCCATAATGTATGGGCATGCATACCATGTGTAATTCCTAATTATGGTTTACATCTGGAACAATGTTGCAGCTTTGAGGTCTATCTTACATAATAGAAACACTGTCAGGCTACTTGGTCTTTCAATTGTCACCAATACATCACAAGGGATTTCTGAGAAACACCATAGTGCAGCCAAACAAATTTGACCATGTAAATAGGATTGCTATACAGTCTCCCAGGAATAAAAATAAGCTAGCGGTTGGTCGTGAGTATCATAGCAGGTCATGGCAGTCGTAACAGTCTAGCTCATCAGTTCCCAAAAGATATCACCAATGAGATGGAAACAATGAAAAGGTAAAGTGGATGGTATAAGGATCAAGCATCAATACTAGTACCGAAATGTCGAACGCAGCAACCCGTCATGAGCTTGAGTTATCTGGGTTGGGCAACCGGAGGGTTAGAGTTTCGCTCTGCCCACGCGGTCTGCCATTGATTGGAGGTCTGGAAGATCGTTTTGACCTCAACGACAAGTCATCCTGGGAGAGAGAGAAAAAGTCGTCTTCGCCTTCATATGGGGACGTCCCAGAGTTTATCTGCATATTGCCACGAAATCAGTATGAACACCGAGTCGATGGGCTGAGCACAAGCAGGGGAGCGTATAGAGAATTGATAGCGTCAGACTCACCCATTGCTTGAGAACGTCCGCTACCCGAGAGGCTTCCGCTGCACTGAAAGTCACGTCGGTCCCTTTTTCGGCATGCAACCTCATCAACTCGCTCAATGATCTCCCGTCTTTGCCTCCACCTCGACTTCGCCCAGGCGTCTCCTCCACACCATCGCCGGGGAACACCACCGAGTTCCGAGGCGTTGAGATTGCACGTCCATTGGCGTTAGAAGGGTTGATCTCGCTTTCCGAGCGATCCCAGTCCTCTGAGCCCAGCGAGAGAGAAGATAGCGTGAAGTTCTCCTTGACAGACATGGCAATCGTAGTGGCGGTGATGGGTGGTGTGGATGGCACCATGCACAGGACGGGGACGAGTGAAGCAGGAATGGGAGAGGTTTGGTTCAAGGAAAGTTAGTTCCGGCCCTGAGCTTGACAGTGCAATTCAATTCCCGCTCGTTCGACTGGTTGAGTCCCGATACCAAAGCCCGGCGATTCGTTAGCAAGAACTTCGAACACTTGCGCGACAAGTTGGTGGTGGGTGTGGGACGTTGAAAGTTGCTCTCGAGTGGGAACTGCTTCCAATGATACCTTGCCGAGACTCCCACCAATCTTGTCCCCCTCGACATTTACCTCCACCTCGAGCAACACCCGGTCACCGGATCAGTTTGATCAATCATTTCATTTTCAACACCTATGTTGCCTTCTCCGGTCCGGCTGCTTGTGGCTTACTATCCGCGCCGATAGAACTTCACAGCCCACTCTTGGAAGGGATTCAGCAAGTGCACAACACGTGCGACCCTTTTGCGGTACCTTGTTGAGTGCCTTGCATCAGGGAAATGTGAAGAAAACAACAATTTTGTCAAAGGACTGAGGCATAGCTCCACCCTCGACCGTAAGTACAGTAGAACAACGTTGACACCACAGGTATTGGGGCATCGGGCAATGAAGAAAGGCAAAAAAGTCCATCAATCTATATATAGTAAGCAACAAGACTGAAAAATCCTCGTATTTTGGATGGGTCATCCGATGTGTGCGTTACCAGAAAATTTCTTCCCAAGGAAAATCCACACATCTCACAGGAGGTATGTCATCGCTCCAAGCAAGGTAGCAAGAGCGAGTCCCACATGGATTGTGCTTCCAGCAAGCGCCCTGCTGGTTGATCCGGAGTTCGTACCGGTCGAGCTGCTGCCCGATGCAGTCTGAGTGCCCGAGGCAGAGGCGCTACTAGCGGATGGAGGTGCTGCTGAAGCGAGGGATTTCACAATCGACCAGGAAGCTGCCGCGTTCACGGACGTATTACCCTCCTGATAGGGAAGGAAGGAGACAGTGCCGTTGCTAGAGAGTTGAACGAGGGAGTTGGTGCTGGCAAAGTAAGTAGCCTTGGTATCTTCGATCGTCGGGCCAACGAGCTGCTGGGTTGTATTGGTCTGGGAATCATGTTCCTTGAGCAACGAAGCACTACAACATTCAATAGACACCCCACCTCAACATTGATAACGTAGACTGCGGACGAGTCCTGAGGAATGAAAGCGAACTCCTGTTGGACCTGGAACAAAAAATTAGTGAAGGCAGCGCCACATTCAGAGCTTAACACATACTCCGCTTTCTTGGAAGAACGATGTTGCCTGACCGTACGTAGCAGGGAACGCACCACCACTGGGAAGGGGATAAGCCTGGGACTGAGGCTGAAAGTACGAGTCTAGTACGCAACCCAAGGATGAGTCGGAATGTCACAACAGGGGCTACAATACATACAATGAATGACGAAGATGTCTGCAGATCCGCCAGGAACGCCAGGAACGTCGAGGAAATGGATGTGGTTCTGAGCCAGAGCCATCACGGGCTGGTAGTTGGACGGGTATGGGGATTGTTCGTCATTAACCCATGCGACAGGCGTGCTATTAGCTGCCTTGAGATTACCCATGTCCAGCGAGAACAGGTTTCCCTGGGAGAATGCATCTGACGCCGCTTTTCGTTAGTTTCGAAGGAGAACAGCATGTGGAGGGAAGGCAATTACAAAACACGTTGGTATCATGGTCCAGGATGGCGTCAAAAGAGGTGGTATCAAAGGACCCAAGTGTGACGGCTTGGGTAGACCACGATTTGGCAGTGGCATCGTAAATGTAGAGGGACGATGTACTCTTAGAATCACCGTTGAGAACGTAGATGGCATTGGTGTACTGGAAGGACGTTCAGACAGGGAACAATCTGGGTGGCCAACATGGCGCACATACCTGCGAGAGGTAGCAAGTGGTGTTGGTACCATCGAAAGCCCTGCAAATACCAGTCAATCCCTGTGTGTGATGAATGTCATGTGTCCCTACGGCCGGCCGGTGGTAGTAATGTCTGTAGCTTGCCCACCTGCGGTGAACAAGTCAGACAAGGGACGAATTATGTATGTTGACGAGACATGCTTACTTCCGGACCAGGTGTCTTGGGTACCAGCAAACCAGTCTTTCCCATCAAGGCCGAATGCTAGCAAATTCCAGTTGATGTCGAAAGCGACACACGGTGAGGCTTCCACTGTTGCCGAAGCAGAAAGGAGTAAAAGAGAGGCTATGGTGGGCGCGAACATTATTATTCTTAAGCAGAGTGGTCAAGTGAAAGGATGCGGGTTGGGCCACTGCCAGCCCAGCAGCTGAAATTGCCTACTTTACGTAATCGACACTCGGTCCGTACCCCTACTTAGTGCTGAAAAACAATAAAACCAACAGCGTGCAAACTACTTGATCTGCTTGACAAAGGAACCAGCTGCTACGACTCGAGTCCTTTCAAGGTCACTGAACTCTTCGGTGATCTGACACGAAAGGCGATTGGTTGGTTAGATTGATTCAAGCCGTGTACACTCTGATATATCTTTCCCCACTCAGGCACATGTGTCCAGCCATGCTATGTGCTTAACTCGACATCGTGTCTACTTAGGGAGCTTTTCAAATTTCCACATACAAGGTCAGTGATACCATCTCACAACGGGACCGTTGGGGGTCAAAATCAATTGCAGAATCTGAGGGCTGTGATCTAGATACGACGAACCAATCCATCCGCAGAGTTATTCGACGAAGGTTCGGCCACCAGGAATATCGAATGCGATCATCTTACTACCGGTCCTCTAGATTTCTCCTCTCAGCGAATAAATAACATCACATCCTAAAGCGTTTCTGCGGGATCCCCGATCATCATCAGCTCATCACGACCGAAAAAACGACGTCACATACTCGGAAGTAATACCCCTTGCTTTGTACCAGAGGCACGGCGATCAAGAACAGACAAATGACGATCCTGGATTATGTGCATTGGCGGAAGAATGAGGGATTCAAACGCGAGAGGAACGCACGTAGCCTCAACGCCCATGACTTCCAACGCCCCCGATTTCGTCGCCCAGGGAACTTGAAAGTATGCTACGCTGAATCCTATACTCACGTGCTTAAGTGTTTCTCAGGGGCTCGAGACACACGGTATTCTTACCACCAAGGGTCCGCGCGAGGTTTATCAACGCACTAATCTCTCCCTGGGGGAACGAGAAGCGTCAGCAGCTAACTCGACGCGCTGGCTGTGAGCAGAGAACACCTACCTGATGCCTGGGGAAACAGTCGTTGCAATACGCGTCTTCCAACGGATTCAATAACCGGGTTCGAACCAATGTTAATGAGTATCGGACACCTACAGATCGCGACAGTATTGATCATCACCGCCACCTCCGCAATTCCCCAGCCAAACACCACAGCTGTCATGTTGAAATGCTGAATCCCCGCTCCGAGTACCAAAAAGCCGCACAAATATAGTGGCATCGCGACGTAGCACATCCTAGGGTCCGATCATCATTGTCACGGCTTTAGTGCGCCTCGTTTATATGTACGCACCACAACCGGTTCTCAGCCTCGAAGAAACCCTGGTTCCGTCGAATGCTAGCATTCATGATCCAATCGTTTCCAAACCGACCAATCACTTCGCCAATCACAATTGCTACCTGGGGTTAAGCGTCAGTTCCACAATCCACAGTGGTGTAGTTCGGTTACCGACCATCGGAGTGGCATACGCCCCAGCGACGACATACTCGCTGTACCCGAACCCAACTGGCGGAGGTGTGCCAAGGAATACAACATTGGTCACCTGCAGAGGTCAAAACTCACATATCACCGCGCGACACCCGACTACTCACATTGAGTCCAATACTGAATCCAAAGACGGCTGCCTTAACACGAAAACATGATGAGGACTTCGAAACACTGGCCAAGACACGGCTCACCTCGAACACCATCACAAAGATAAACTGGGGTCGCCAGGCAACATCCAAGCAGGCCAAGGAGGCCTTTAGCCACGACGCCCTGTATTTTGCAAGCTTCCAGCCGGTCGCGCCAATGAGCGTCTCGAGGCGATACCGCAATCCAGATGGTTTAGGAAGTACAGGACGGTTTTTCCCTCTGTCGTACATCCTATCGCACAGTCAGCCCCTTGTGCGAGCAAATAAACGAAGTCACCTTACGTCTCCTCCATGAAAAGAACGATGAGTGTGAGGACGATAGCGCTGTAGATACATCCTATGCCATAACTCCATCTCCAACTACGCACCGTTTAACTTCGGAACTCATTCGCAGGTATGATTGAAGAAACCCAAACCCACTTTGCACGTGCAACCAGGAAACCGAATACGAAAGGGGAAATGAATGGCGAGCTACAATGCATTGCATCTGAGAGCGTTACAAGAAAGAGGGGAAGGAACGTACATGATAAACCCAGACGTCCAGACATTGAGTTTCCGCGCCTGAAGATGAAACGGATAGATGTCCGTAACCACAAAGAGACCCTGATTAAATCCGCGTCACTGCGTCACAAGCAAATTCGAATACAGAACAGCGGATTTAGAAGCATACAGTAACTTGGGGACACGTCCTTGAAACGCCTTCAGCATGCGATTCGACAAACAAGCAAGAGAGCGTACCCGAAAAAGGCCGTGAGACAACGCATTGCTAACCAGAGCGTTCATCACCATGCTATCCAGAACAGAACGGGACAACGCGTACCAGCAAAAGTAGGCAAATTCGGAGCAAATGTCGCACCGATTAAAAACGCCAAGGACAACAGTTGCGTCCAGAACAATACAGGCAACCGTCCAAAGCGTTTCATCAACATCACGTAGAAGACACCTCCCCAACCTTGCAGTTTGAGTATGCGTCAGAACACGGCCATTCGACACATACATGCAACAGCAATTACCGAGGAGGAAGATACTCCAGCTGTGTCCCGCCGTCAACAAACGTTTTTTTCGCGCGCTAATGAAACATGTAGCTCACTTGGATGTCAAGTTATTGATGACCCCGGTCGTCGTATTGTACTGCTGTGCTAGCGGGAAGAGCGCCGCAATACCTATTCCACACGGCCGCAGGCACCGGTCCGTCAACACGAGCACTATGCCAGGAGCGAATGGAAACCACTGCCTACCGATTGCTGAATCAAAGTCGGGAATAAAGGCAGCCATCGTGATAATGAGTAGATGCAGCGCCTTGCGCCGATCACTCCACTAATACACCATAACTATCATGAGTCTCCTTGATCTGGACCAAGACCCCATTATCTGCAAACGCACGTTCTGCGGATCATTTGGATCGTCGCTTGGTTGTGGCCAGAGTACTATGGAACCGTCCTCGGAGAGCTTGAGTCGCGCGGCCAACACCTCTCCGAATTCCACCTTGGCTTGTCTGTTCACCGGGTGAGAGGTCGCATGCATATTTGACGGGATGTTCAGTGGGTGTACATCAGAATACTTACTGTGGATCGACGACGAGTCGCCCTGCAGCCTCTTCGTAATATTTCACCAGCTGGAGATCAATATCTTGAGGTAGATTTCCCTCCTTCTGCAACGAGTGCTCGTCTGCCGTCGACTTTGCGGTGCGACCGTCATGATCACGTGTGCCTCGAGCGTTCACCATCACTTGATCGCAACAGAAACACGGAAGACGAAAGAGAGAATAGTCGCCATCCCAACTTCCACACTCTCCACCTTATGTACGAGCCGACGACCCCCGATCTGACGGTCCCAGACACCGCCTGGCAAAGTGAGATTGAAACTCAGTCCCGACTGCTCCCTCGACATGCCATTCTCGTATACATGTGTGAAGTTTGTGCCACTGCGGGACACCCCTTGGATTCCCGAAATAGAAGCCTAATTAGCCTCTGTATTTCAATCGCTACTGCATCAGCAAATGTTAACATTACTTAATTGTACTTAAATTGTACTTATTCGTACTTATTGCTCCTTATGGGACCCTTACATCCGAGCTGTGATAACACCTGAGATGCAGCCAAAAATGTTCATTCAACAAATTGGATACCTATGTATGAACTTATTGTCACCATGTTAATATATTTTTTTGCCAGACATACTTATGGCAAAGCTAAAATAAAATAATGGACTATTGTAACATAACATATTAAACTAAACAAAGTAAAAATGTTTAGCCTGATAAGGGTAAAACTTTGTGCAAAAATCTGATCAGTAACATATTTCATGCATTTGTTGAAAATGTTGTCAAAGAGAAAGCTAGTAAATATTTTGAAAATATCTATTACTATGATTATATTATTTATTTTGTATCAGATTTTGGTTAGTAGTTGACAACACTAATCGGATCTGATAGACCTACATAGGCAATATACTTACATGAAATTTGACTACACAATATATTTATGCACAGAGCTTGGATATGTATGCTTTGAAATATGGTCAAGTGCCCCACTATGTGGACCCCTTGGTGGCCCTCAACCCCCCCAAGTAAATCTCTCATTCTCCAGACTATCAGGAGTCAGATCTTGCATTAGACCAGAAATTCACTACAGCATGCTGATCCTTGACTTTGCTGGTTCTGATATGATCATTAGCATAGGACAGTAGAGGCTGTCTGGGAGACATACCACCATCTTGACTCTAAAGAATTTAAACAACAGGGTTGTAGATTTGTTACAACCCAACAGTCTCCCTACGAATATTACCCGTTTTCATTCCCTCCCACTCCTACTTCTACCTTACTGTTCTTTCCTTCCTGATTACCTTTAGCAGCCAGCACAGCAGTGCTTCGGACTGATGAATACTTCCATATTGCCTCCATTTCATGTACCAATACTCTGGTCCTCATTTCGCCTCATGTTCTACATGAGGACCGGCACCAATACTCCCTATCCAGATTTCTCTGTTATTGTAGTATGCCTCCCCTCTACCTCGTGTCAACCGGTTTCCAGACGAATCCCCTTTAGGGATCCTCTGGCCTCGTAACACCTCTGTACTCGTATATAGAACCCAGTCGTAGAACTATGCACCCCAGCTAGTTCTACGTGAATACCATGTATCTCCTGGCGTTCCCCTTCCATGGATCTCTCTAAGACTAAGGCTACTTCTGAGTGCCTGCTGTTAGGACTTTGTCACACTACCTACTCTTGGTATTAACAGGAGAACTGGTAGCGTCGTAACAAGATTCATATCTTTGGGATTATCCACCCAATCCTTATGTCAAAAATATAAGAAGCAGAAGTACAAGCAAATAATAATTGAGTGGCCAAATGGGAAACAAGGTGCTACAATGGTTCTAAGGGAAATACAAGTACAAGGAACACAAAGTACAAGGCATGCTGTGACATACAAAATGCCAGCATCAACATTGCTGTGAAGTGCAACTTGTGTTGATGATGGTGGTCTGCTTTTTCTCAACCTGTGGCCCTGGGGATAGGGAGGTCACCAGGAATGAAAAACACATGCATGAAAGGAGTGACCAAACTGACCTTATTCCCCACAATGGGGCTCATGGGCATGCTGATAGCGAAGTACATTGATTTAATTCTTTCTTTCTTCCAGTTCTACTGATCCTACAGGATGATCTGGTCTGCACAGTTGAAGAAGAGATGAGTATTCAAAGCCACAGTCCATTCCCATATACTTACCTTTCCATAGCTTGAAGAGGTTGCTCAAGGAATCTTCAAAATCACCCTGGAAGATGATGCATCATGCAAATAGGACACAGGGCAGTTGCAGTCACCTACTCCTCTGGTTACTGCCATGGGTAGCTTCTCACAGTTAAAGAACATTGCTTAAAGAATCTCCAGAATGACTCTGGAGGACAATGCCTCACAGAAGTGGGACATGGAGCATGCCCAGTTGTGTAATCCTCCAGCAACTGCCACTGGAACAATGCCCATTGAAGATCTTGGGGGCAATGGGAACTTTGCAATGCTTTTGTTGGTCAACCACAAAATGCATTGTCATGCTCAAGATATACAGAAATTGATGAGTGGGTTAGATGTACCAGGTGCTCAAGGGAGAGTTAAAGCTGCTTTGGAGGAACAATTAGGATGGCTTGAAGGGAAGCTAGAAGCAGTCACTTATGTTGACATTGGAGATAATGCAACCAACAAACTCCTGGTTCACGAACTGGAAGGAAATTTGAGGGAACTTCTGATAGCCGTGAGAAGTATCATTAAGACACTAGGAGCTAGAGCATCAGAGGACATATTGCAAAGAGAGAAGGCTGCGATCATTGTGAATACCAGTAAGTCTCTGCAAAGTATGAGTATGAGGAGCTCATGTGTACAACAGAAATGAAACCTCACCTCAACTTTTGTCATGCCAATCCCCTTGTCCTATTGAGTCTACTGGTCATGATAATACTAAATGTCTTCAGACATCTCAGCTGTCCATGGTGTAATGTCACCCTGAGACTCCTGAACCTACTGTTAAAAACAGCACTTCATAGGGCAGACCAGCATTCTGACTCACCAAATAAGTCTACATTGGATGCACAAAACAACTATATTTCCCATGACATATGCTCTGTATGTGGAAAATTCCACCTCAAACCTTCTATGCAAACACATGCTACTTGTGTCAGGTGCTGCTGTACATACCCACCAATCCTGAGGAAGAAGATATCTGTGTATCCCAAATGGTGCACCTTTACAAAGTTTCATGGTAGCAGGCCATGCAGACAGCTTCTCATGAAGATCACCAAGTCTGGGGGCATCAGGGTTACCATACCATTAAGGCCATTTGTTGTCCAAGATTACAATGACCTTTTGGCTGGACTACTGGGCTGTCCTGGAATGGAGGTAGCAATGGAATGTGGAACTACATTGAATGATTAGCATGATCTATGGGACATAAAGGATGGGACTGGAATCACTGAAATCATGGGTCCTAATAGTAAACCATTCATGGATGAACTGCAAAGAATGGACCTCAGGTTGGCTTGTCTATCTGTTGACTGGTTTAATCCCTACAGGAATAAGACTGCTGGTAAGAAGTCAGTAGGCTCCATCACCATGGCCTTGTTAAACCTACTGCCAGGCCTTTGATACAAGGTGGAAAATATCTATGTCATAGGCGTCATCCCTGGCCCAAGAGAGCACTCTCTTGACAAAATAAACCACTTTCTCCACCCTCTCATTGACTTCTTTCTACCCACTTGACAGAATGGGACATGGTTTATGAGAACCCTTGAGCACCCAGAGGGTCTATTATTGAGATCAGTGATTGCATTGGCCATGAACAACTTACCTGTGGCATGAAAGATCAGGGGCTTCACAGGGCCTACCGCTGAACATCTATGTAGCCTCTGCTGGCTGTGCAAATCAGACAAAGGGAATATCGTTTCTGAAACTTGGAGGTCATGTACCAATGAAGAACACTGACATGCCATGATCCAGTGGTGAGATGCAGAGACAAAGTGGGACTGAGATAAAATCTTCAGGGAGACTGGAGTGCAATGGTCTGAGCTTCTTCAACTACTGTACTGGGATCCAACCCATTTCTTTGTTATCAATAGGATGCATAATCTTTTCCTCAGGCTCATTCAGCATCACTTCAGGGATCTCATTGTTATAGACAAGCCCATGAACCAAGGCCACCACAATGCCCATCCACTGTCCACTAAACCGATTGACAAAGAGGAATTAGTGTGAACAAGAACACATTTGAAAAATGAGGCAAGTATGGCTTCGATGAAGTGATTCTGTATTCCAGTCCTGTTGGTGCTGGTAAAAGAATGGGGAAGGCTTGCATTGTTGCCATCCACCAAGAAAAGGATAACTAAAAAAGAACTTATCAATGTGCTACTAGTAAGTATTGTGCTCATTCAGATGAACAAACCCTAATGTACTTTTAAGACAGAGTTGGCAGAAGAACCACAACCTGATAATGACCTCATGTCAGTAGATGAACCAAGTGCCAGCTCCATGTTAGGAGCTATACTTTCCAGGAATGAAATCATGAAGGATTGCAAAAGGCTGAACAAGAAAGAGAAACCTGTGTCCATCAAGTTATGTACTAACCAATGCAGAGATTAACAAATTCAAGCTCACCTGAGTACCATTGTGTGACCAACATGGCATTGAGGACTGTTGACAAATCTTGATGAGACTAAACATGGAAAGCTCAAAGTGGAGCAATGGCAATTGTCAATTGAATTCAACTTACCTGTGATACTCTGCTGACTGTGGTAGGCAGGTAGAGATTCTTCTGCCAAGGATACCAAGAAAGGGTTGTAAAGGGAACAATTGATACACAGCACTATGCTCTTGGACATGGCAATACTGTACAATGGGAAACATCCTGTGTCATCTCAGAATGGCATGCAGACACATATAAGAAATACATGAGAGAATACTTGGAGTCTCTCAAACAGATCCTTCCCAGAATCATTTTGTGGCCAAATTGAAATGACTATGCTGTGTATGCACTATGCTACACTCTCACCATGTCTCGCCCATAGGCTCTCTGCTACTTCCTTGGGGCCATGGCTCATCACATTTCATTTCCAATTGGTATTCATAGGTAGTATTCACTATCTCTCGTATCTTATTGTGGCCCTTGCTGCTTTTCTCCTCATCAGTCATGCCTCTTGTCCTTGCCCCGCAGCCTCTGCCGCCTATCTCGTAGCATCTCGGTTATTTATTCTCCTTTTGATCCTTAGCTCAGCTTGTTACTCATGCTGGCTCCCTGTACTCATCTTGCCCCAGTCATTACCTCACAGTCTGGCCCCTTCAGCCTCGTCTAGTCTTTGTTGTCACCTTTCGTCATCATACATCATTAATCATTCCTGTGACATTGTCTTTACATCATCGGTCTAGCTTGGCCTAGACTCATTAGTCATTAGGGCATAGGGTTAGTATAGTAGTATATAGTCAGTAGATAGTGCTTGTACTTATCTAGCTTTGGAATTCCACTTCTCTCCCTTTGATCACAAGCTTAGGCTTGTCCTTAGATTGTGTGTGGTTTCTCTTGGGCATTTCCTTGTCTGTTTCACAAATCATCATGCAGCACTGCATTTCAATGGTTTCTTGCACTGATATTGAAATGACTACACTGTGTACACACTATGCTATGCTCTCGCCATGTCTCGCCCACAGTTCTCTGCCACTTCCTTGTGGCCATGGCTCATTGTGTTTCATTTCCCAATTGGTATCCCTAGGTAGTGTTCGCTATCTTTCGTATCTTATTGCAGCCTTTGCTGCCTTTCTCCTCATCAGTCGTGTCTCCTGTCCTCACCCTGCGGCTCGGCCGCTTATCCTATAGCGCCTTGGTTATTTATTCCCCTTTCGATCCTCGGCTCAGCTTATTACTCATGCCAGCTCCCTGTACTCATCTCGCCCCAGTCATTGTCTTACGGTCTGGCCCCTTGACCTTGTCTAGCCTTTGTCATCACCCATTTGTCATCATACGTCATTAGTCGTTCCTGTGACATTGTTGTTACACCATTGGTCTAGCCTGGCCTAGACTCACTTAGTCATTAGGGCATAGGGTTAGTATAAGTAGTATGTATATAGTCAGTAGATAGCGCTTGTACTTAGCTAGCTTTGGAATTCCATTTCTCTTCCCTTGATCACAGGCTTAGGCTTGTCCTTGGGTTGTGTGTGGTTTGGCTAGGGATTTTCCTTGTCCCTTTCAGATATGGCTCTCTATATGGCTGGTGGATGTTTTTCTTCAAGAGGATCATTGGATGTCTACAGAAAATGAAAACTAATCACAAGTTTGGTGTGTGTTCATTGGACTATTTGATAAATAACTGACATCATTGATAGGGGAAATGGAAAGAATGATGCTCATGACATTCTGTGCAGCTTCAAAAGTGAAATCTTTACTTGAGCATCCAGATGCATCAACCATCATCAAGAGTGCAAATAACATTTTGAGATAGTGTTGGGTTGTCTCTGGCAGCAGTACATCACTGCTAGAAATGGATGTCATTAACATGATCACTCAGGAAGAAGATATGATCTGGAAGGTTGATGGAGCAGGGAAAGCTGTTACAATCCCTACCAATTTGAAGATGGCATTCCAGAGAGCCAGCATAGTGCTACTGGATGACATGGACATTGAGATGTTCTTGCGCTTTACAATGTGCAGGATCAAATATGGCACTTGTGCAGTGACATGTGCAGATTTCCATATTTTCTGGGAGAGATCAATGGGAAAGCTTGTGCCAGGTGTTATTGAGCACATTGTCTGCATTCAATTGGTCAAAAACAAGCACAAATATTACATCATGACATGCAAAAACTTACCTACAGTATTCCCACAGAAATGACAGATCCCTTCCAATTGTGTCACCATTTTGGTACAGGTTTATGGAGAATGAAGTACATATCTGAACTGGATGTACTTCCAATGAAGAAGAGTACATATTGTCATGCAATCAGTATGCCCTGGAAAGACGGGATACTGGTAATAAAACCACTGAATAGGTTAACTTGATGGGTAATCAAATTATCCCACTAACTGAATGTGATAGATTGCATGAAGTCGCTGTCCACTGATTAAAAAGATGGAGCAGGGAGTAACTATGAATAAACTGAGATGTTGTTAAGCTGAAGAACAACAATGACATACCTTAGGACAAGGCAATGGATAAGATTTTAATGGGATATTTTGTCAATGGAATCACCAAAGGTAAAACTACCTCAAGAATACACCTCAACAGATTAATTCATTTGGAATACTCTTGTATAGCAGCCATCACGGATATGGAGGTATACATGGTCAGGATGCCATCTTATGCAATGAGTTACTGCTACAATATGCCATAGGAAAATATTGAAATTTGAACAGGATCACCAGGAATCCATTAGGGATTTGAGCACTCATAGAACAATACATTCCCTTGTAACAATATATGTATCTTTGACTCCTACAACCTATAATACAATTTATTCTGAGCAACCATGAGTGATATTGATGTGATGACTTGACTTGATGAGTGGTGTGGTATCAAACAGCTGAATATGAAGAAAACAGTGGTAAGTCTGATCAATTTGAATGGTTAGTGATTGGGGTCAAGACATAATCTCCTGAACGCTTGAGTTATCCATTGACTGGAACCTGGTGTAATACTAAGAAAACTTGACTTGACCTGTGGAAATCTATATGTACTGCACTAGAGGTAGAGGTTGGTTTTTCAGATGTCTAGTGAAGTGGGAACACTTACCCTGATCTTCTCTCCTGCCTTGTCCACATTGGCATAAAAACAGAGGGGTTTGTTTGATGCAATGACTGTTGTGGAAGCAATGCGCACAGAGGTTTTAATCTGAAGGTGACCACTATGGGGACTGATGAACTATCTTGCAGGCTTGACACTGAGCCTGGCGAGGGAAATGAATAGAAGAATGATGGAGTTGCCTTAATATCAAGGGAAGCTTTAAGGGGCAAAGATCCTGCTGTTGATACAAGTGAACTAAACTAAGGAAAGAGGTGTTAAGATGGAGACTGTATTTGTAGGCCCTGCTTCCTGGGCTGTGCTTCCCAATCAGGAAGCCCCAACTCTATTGTCTGCCTCTTTAGTCTATCGGTCATCTCTGATCAGATCCAATGGTTGGATCAGCAAGTGAGGCAGCATTGATGGCCTATGCTGCTGAACAACTGAGATTGGTGGAACACTTGGCTGTGCACAACACAGCAGCAGGCATGGGTGATGGCTTGGGGAACATGGCTGTTCCTGATCAGCAAGAGAGAGTGTACATGACCAGTTGTATTGTGACACATCTGGGTTATGTGCTGGGACATGCCAACAAGCAAATGGTGAGGAGGGAAAATGATGTGGAGAAAGGGGGTTTCATAACAATGACAGTGATCATCAGTGTGTCAGTGCATGGGAGAAAGGCAGGATGGTGGGCAGTAAGTTGGAAAGTGACTTTATTCTGAGGAGGTAGGGTAGTTGCAGTGCAACTAGTGGCATAGGTTAATGGGAAAAGTGGAAGACTTGTGCATGTGAAAATGCAGCTCTTAAATAGTGTCCAGTGATGGCCATCACGTGAGTCATGCATTACTGATGGACTTGGACAATGGCTGATGTACCTATTCAAGAGAGGGCATCATGTGCTGATTATTGCCAAACATTATTTATGAAGGAAATCTTCACATGCACAACTCTTCCACTTTCTGTCAAGTACCATTCCAGTCATTCACTCCATGTAGCAGTCTAGGGTGGCACTATGCCACCCTAGGCCATGCTAGTTATTAGTTATTGTGTATTAATTAGAATGGATAACCTTCTTTGTTATATTTAGACTAACACCTTTCTAGTGATTGTTGAAGGTGTCATGTCTAAGGATACATTGTTGTGAACCAGCAGCTTGGGACATTATGATACTTTGATTTAGTTTTTTATGATTTTTACATGCACATTCTAATTGGTATATCCTACTATCTAGTGAATGAAAGCAAGTCTTCCTTTCCAACAACTACTACACAAATTCTATTGTTTTCCAAGTAGAAAAGTGGTGAGTGTATTCATAGTTTGGATTTATGCCCAAATCCCAATGGTCCCATTCTTCCCCAGGTGGATCACCCACACAACCCACTTTCCCATGGGTCCACACTCCAATCAACACTCACTACAAAAGCCCCATTGTTGCATTTGTCTCTCCCTTTTTGACAACTACTACACAAATTCTATCCTTTACTGAGAAGATGGTGAGCATACAGTCTGTATTTGTGTCCAAATTCTAATTCTATTCTTCCCTGGGTGGATTGTCCACACAACCCACTTTCCCCTGGGTCCACAACCCAATTGGCATTCACTACAAAAGCCTTGTCACTGTGTTTTGTCTCTCCCTTTCTGACAACCACATACCATTCAACAAAATGCAAGCTGGTGAGGTATCTATTCCACACTATCAAGCATTAATACTAATATATTGCATTAGAGGCCACTTCAATGATGTAGTCCTGCTAGACAGCCCAGATGCTTGGTCACTGGTCTTGAAGTGAGTGAATGAAACAATCAACATCAAGGCTTTCATGACCTCAATGGCTCAGAAATTTGGTCCTCAATATATCCAAGCAGAGTGGAGGGACATTATGACACACATGATCTCATGTTGGGAGAAAGAAGAACCACTGATCACTGCTGTGGTGGCTGTCATGGAGGCTCATGCCATAGTACTCTCAAGCAGGAGCACATCTGCCAAACCGGCAGTAACCCAAAGCCACACCCAATCATCTCTACTAAATTGTGAACACAAGCGGACTCATGGTAGTAAGGAGCCAACCTCTGGGAGATGCAGAAAGTGAGGCCATGGAATGGTACATTTTCTTGGTTCCTATTCCCTATGTCATCACTAATCAAAGAGCAGGTGAATTGGTTTCTTGATGTAGATCCATGGGTAGATGATGACAATGAGGAAACATCAGGTTAGGAGGAAGAGAATGCTGGTACATTCTTAAAGTACTGAAATATACAGTATTGCTCTTATGTTGTACAGAAGAATTCATTGTTTCAGATGAAAACACTGACCTGGGAATGCCATTGCAGCACCATACTGTCACACCTGGTGCAGTGATATCTGCTTCATTGTCAAGGTTCAGGGAAGTCATTGACAGAATAGCTGGCCGATATGTTGACAATGTGGCGGACGAACATGCTCTTGTTGGCAAGTCAGATGAGATATCTAGCAACAATGAGTCAGAAGCAGTCCCTTGAAATCCTGCCCTCACCCATTTGGATACAACAGGCATTTGGGAGTCCATCTGTGGCTGGATATTTGGTACCCTCCATTATGAACAGCTGATGGAAACCCTAGATTCTCAGTATAACAACAACCCAAGCATCCAGTACTGGAAAGAGTTTGTCTCAAGCCTTACTTTTCTATCAGATCTAGATGAGTGAGAAGAATGGTTCATGTTGATTCCACTCACAAAACATCTTCATAGGATTTCTGCCACCTACCCCACCCCTGCAGTGCATGAAGATTTACATTGTCAATTGTCATCACTATCTTACCCATCACTCCTCCCTTGTGACATGGACCCAACACCAATGTGGGCAGTCAATATAATTCCAAGTAAGTTCTGATCCATTGCACATACTCTTCACCCAATGTGCTCACCTTGCATTAGGTTCATCGACAGGTTTTATTATCAATGCATGAAAGCAGGCCAGTCTTGTTGCCACACTGTACAAGAATCTCCCCCACCACTCTACAGTCTGTTCAACAGATCCCAGTGTATTCCTTTGCACCATGCCTGTGTTGCATTTTTCCTGTATGCATGGCTGGTCACTAGTCCCATTTGAGGACTGTATTTCTCTGTTCTCCACATCTGGATGCTTCAAATCTTCCCTATTGGAATGGTATACAGTATTGAAATGTGGGCAGTACAAGGGCAATATCACATACAGCTTCTCCTTTGACAGAGAGTCAGGAGATCTCTCTGTTCTCATAGTTTGATGAAAATGGAAACCTGGCACTAATATCAGTCAAGACCGCCACACTTGATGATTGGTCTCTCAGAACAAATTCAAAGGGAGAGTGTGAGCCCTGTATCATGGAAGACCTCATTTCAATTACAAAAAGAAGACATATATTTCTGGCTTACTCATGATGAGCCTGAAGCTCAATCAGATGGCTTCACTCATAACCCCAACTCCACAGCAGATTGTACTTCACATTGCCTTGATGATGGATCCCCCCTTCATGGCCACAATATACCAGTTCTATAACCAGTGTTATAGCTATGGCATCCCCCGACTTGTTTCCTTGGAACAACCCCAACTCACCCTCTAGAATCCTAGGAAGGAACCTCCTCAACGAGTTGTGTGACCTTGGACATGAAGACCTAATGCCGGATGACTTGTGGGATGAGTTTATGAGTCTTGACTATGTCGAGCCTGAGGACAGCGGGACTTCCTAGGGAACCCCCAGGGATAATCTCTAATTTCCTTTTATATCATTTCCAATTCTTGTACTCTATAAACGGACACATCTTGCCTCGACATCTACTGTACTTAGGTAATGCCTCATGTTCCCCTCACCCAGACAGATCTGAATCCCGATCCCAATCTCGCTCGATTCATGCCATTCCTTATTTAGATAGTTTAGGCCTCCCCTAAACTAACCGGAGTAGTATTTAAGTTTGCACTCTGCTGTACTTCCTTTCCCTCCAATCTTGATCTGCGCCTTTCACCATAACAGTCTTGATCCACTGCGAAGACTGATCGCCTCTTCGCTTCTACATTAACTGCTTCTATCACCGCATCTTGCGATCAGTCTTAGCCTGAGGCTAACGCCCAGCACCTAAGCCTCGGTCCTAGAAGGGTACTGTCCCCTAGGCCTAGTACCACCCATTGAGAGCCAGCGCGCTCGACCTTCCGGTGAAGGACCACTTCGTACACGAAGTGCTATGTGGACGGCCCCACATATACGTCAGGCTAGCGTAGGCGCTCCAGAGGGAGAAGGCTAGTGTGCTAGACCTCCACCGGTCACTGCTCTTGAGCATCCAGTGCTGTCACCTTGGGAGTTCCCATTCTTCCCTAGTGATACGTGTTGAGACCCAGCCCTC
>JBBPNB010000362.1:0-20841 GCA_038090635.1 Rubroboletus satanas
CGATGCTCGCCCACTTGATTAGTAACGTGTCTGGGGTCGAGGGACTGAGTAACAACGCCGCAGAGTAGGCTGAAACCGCTTCCTCCTGTTTGTCGGCGCTGGATGCTCCGTTTCCTACCACTTCCAGGGACGATACACATCGGCTCTTGAACTCTGATGGTAGATATTGAATCCTTTATCCTTGTGTGCGACGCAAAAACTCACTAGCAAGCCAGTCCATTATCGGACTGTTTGCTCTGACCTCCTCACTTATGGTGTTGATGATGTCGAGAAGCGAGACGGCAGCATCGATTATGTGGCCTTCGACATACAGGGCTTCACATTGATTTTTCTGTTCATGGGCACGAAGGATCTGGACAAGACTATCCGCTCTGAACTTGGAATCGGCATGTTGGGTGAGGAGTTGTTGGACGGATTTGTTGAGATGGGCGATTTCGGTGTCTATGCATGGAGGTGTCAGTGAAGCGCGAATCAGGGTGGTGATGAACGCACTCACTAAGGGACTCGATAGTTTCAGTGAAACAATCCGCTCGATGTTGGGAGTCGGAGAGCTGGTTACGGAGTTGCTGAACGATTTCTTCGAGATGTGCGATTTTGCTGTCTAATGAACGTGGATGTCAATGGCGCGCGAGTCAGGGTGGTAATAAAGCGCACTTGACTTCTCCTCTGCATGAAGGGACTCGATTATCTCTCCGAAGTCGGCCATGCGCCGCCTGGCCCGCTCCGCTAAAATCTGCAGCAGTCAACAACGCGGGGTCTCACACAGCAAGATTTCGATGCTAGTGGGCTTACATCGTCAAAGTAGGGTGAGGGAATGATGTCACGGAGCTTGCGAAGGGTGATTGTCTTACCCCCTCCGATCACAAGGTCGTAGTTTGTTGAGACAGCAATTGAGTCGACGCGAGCTATATGCTGGATGACAGACCCGATTTGCTTATGCGTCGTAGCGTCCCAGAACGAGACCGATGAGTTTGCGGAAGCTGCGATGAATGTGCCGTTACTCGCCAGGGCGAGGCAGCTGGGTTTATTGTTGCTGTGGATGGGCCATTGAGAGCGCGTCGTCCCTGTAGACACGTCGAGACAGCTAATGTTGCCGAGGCGACATAAGATAAAGAGTTGCTTGCTATCGCTGGTCCAAGCGAGGGATTGCCAGTTGACTTGGATTGGGACGTCGGCGAGGAGGCAGCCGTCCTGGCTGTCGTAGATTCGAACAGACTCGCGGTTCCACGTAGCAGTGGCGATGAGGCGTCCGTCGGGTGAGAATTTGACCGCAACCACGCAGCAGTCGTGTTTCAAGGGGCCAAGTAGTCGCTGGCCAGTGGACGGTGACCAGACGCAGACGGTCTCATCATACGATCCGCTCGCGATTATCGTCCCGTCCGGAGAGAAGTCCACCGCTCGCACCCAATCGCTGTGACCGTTGAACGCGGTCACCTTTTCGTGGTTCTTCGCATTCCACACCGTCACCTCGCCACTGTGTGTCCCACTCACGACCCACTTTCCATCTCGTGATACTGCGATGTTCCAAACAGTACTCCCCGCGTCCATTGGGATCCCCACTTCCACGCCGTCTTCTACTCGCCAACGTCGAAGCTTCTGTTCCGCGCCACCGCCCACGATGTGCTTCCCATCAACGAGGAAGGCGACTGACCATATGCCGCCTCGACCATCGATTTCGATCACTTTTTCTTCCTTTTCGCTAACGTTGCTGGAGGAGGCACTCGATGCTTAGGTCCCCATCAGTATCGCATCCTCAAACTTCTCGCCCAAGCGCTCACCATTCCGTGACTGCCTGCTTGTGCCCGAAGACATACTCGGCCAGGTATCGGAGCGCTGGGAAGAAGGATGCGTGGTCGTCCACTCAAGGTAAGCCATTGTCACCTGGCATACACGTGCCTCCTTATCGATATACATCAGTTCACACACCTATAATCACCTCTGGGCCGCTTGTTCTCCTCCCAATTGGCACACCCCACCCACATCGTCGTCATTACGGTGATCACCTGAGAGTTGTCGACGGGGAAAATCACGCTCAAACCCGTTGGAAATGAGAAGCAGCACTAAACGGGCTACTCAAGGATCGCGACTGGGGGTTCTTTTGTCGCTTCCTACTTTCTTCGTGTCTCCCTACACCTGTCATAAAGTGCTAACAACATACTTGCACTCTTGTTTTACAAAGTGATTCTTCGCTCGTCTGAACCATACCCGCGCAGCATTCACACCACACAAGATGATGCGGTCGGTGAATATACCGTTTGATCAACGTATCTTGTACATAAGGCAAGTTTCGTGTTAGACATCAACATCGATGGATCGGCCGAGGTAGAAGATTGACTGTTCTTGGTTGGAATCATCCGAATGTCGATAGTCTGATGGGGGCATAGCTGGCTGCCTAGAGTCGCCAACAAGGTCATCATGGCGCCTTAATCAATCATACCGACGAACATGGGCTTCCGTCGGCCGACGCGGTCAACGAGTGTGAGGCGAAGAAATATCTGGTCCCGTTGCGTGTTGCGATCCAACTCGTATATCATCGATTGAGCCAGCGAGACCGGCACTCGCTCGTGCAAACGTAGCTCCCGCCCGCAGTCATTTCGTCGCTGAAGATCTTGCCTACTGCCGGGTCGCCGGGTTACAACAAAGACTGCTATGCTACACGAGGTACTACAAACAAGATGATACGTGTTACAAAAAGCAATGCAAAATAAAATACGAGATTATGCAACGGTCAAGTCTAAAATAACAACAGCAAGAGATCCAAGAATAAACACCGACGAACACCCCAAGACACACACAACTACAAGATATCGACTGTCCGTATCTGCCGTGCGAGATACCGCGGTGAAACGTCCTTGAGTAACTGCACGACGATAGGGTGATCAGATGCAACACGTTTGTATTCGTTGTGCGATAGACGAGCGAGCAATAGTGCGCCGAAAGGCTGTCTGAGACGGGCGAAAAGCCGCAACGCGCCGCTAGACTTGTCGTATGGAGGGGATACCGCGTGTGATGCAATGAGAGACCGCGCGTCGGAATCGCCATCCTCGCCATCGCTGAGTGCTTCCGCGTCATGGTCCACAAATACATCCTCGGAAGGGAGAGCTGGATCAAGAAGGTACGGCAGCCATGCATGCACGAGCACCAGATTCGTCAGGCTAGGCAAGTCCTGCTCCGTCTTGACCTCCACGTTCCCAAGTGCGGATGTCATCGCGTGATAAACATACTGAGAATCACCGCTCGAGACTAGTGGACTTTTCAGCGGAAACATGATGCAAGATAAGCTCAACCGGCGGCTGACAAGACGTGGCGATGGGAGGAGGACGATTCGATCGTATAGCATCACAGCCGAGTCCAGATATGACGATGTCCGTAGTTCCGCAACCAACGTGTCCAGTGTGTCGTTTTCAATCAGCGACGGAATATGGGATGCTGGCTCGCGATATACACCAATCTCCGCAGGAAGACAGCTGTTGTAGTCGGATGCTATCCCTGTCCAGGCGAGAATGGTGACATCACCTGATCGAGTTAAGACCTCTTGTAACAGGCGACCCAGAGCGCGTTGTTGACCCTCACCATATGTGACTGGGATAGAGACATCGAATATACCGAAGAGTGAGTAGGCGATATCTTCCTGTTTTGTAGCGATGCGCGTCGCAGCAAGACAGAGCTTCTGCCGTACATTCTCTGATCCTGGTCGGAGAGAAAGCAGTACTTGTACATCAACGCCGTTTGCGGCCGCCATCTCAGCCATGATCATAGATGAATCCTTGTGGTTGTACACACCCTCGTCAGGAAGATAAGGCTTCCAGTCTTCAGTGTAGAAACGGATGACCCGAGATGCAAAGAACTCTTGCAACGTCCATGCGCGAGTGTTCCAAAAACACCACACGAGAGCACCCAGTTCCGAGTCAGATCGTACACCCTTTAGGTGAATGATTGTGAGGACAGATTCATGGTACCACTGAAACATCGATGTCAGGGATTCCTGAATCACTGAGCCGTCCGTTTTGTTGATACAACATGTATCGGACCATGCCCAGCGCAATCCAGCTTCCTGCACCGTCATACAGAACATCGCCAACTTCGAGACTGGGTGATGCTGCCAGCTTGTGTACTGATTCATGGAGGACATCGTGGAACAGCGGTTCGGCTCCTTCCCAAGTATGGGAGAACGTGGCGTATCGAAAGTATTGCTGAACGGTTTGCATGATGTGAGTGTCGTCGAGCGCTGTCGTCGTGGACGCGACGAGCTCCTTGAATGTTGGACCAGCTTCAAATTCATCCAAACGCCCGTGCTCGTCACAAAGACAACCAGTCTCTGTGTTAACGAGGACGTGCGGAGCATCCCGCTGAGTCCGCTTGACAGAGCTGTGAATTGCCGCGATCGTCTGGCGTGGGCTCACGTAGCAGTTACGCAGTTCTGCAACAGGCAGAGTTCTCAGATGATGCTTTCGTGTGACTCAGAAAATATTTACCTCGAGTAACAGGATCCGGAGATTGTTCCAGCTTGAGAAGCATGTCGTTATATGCATTGATCGCTTCATCGTAACGGTGAGCGCCAAGTAGTGCTGCATGCCTTCTTTCGTATCCACGTGGAGATGACGGGTCGAGTTTGATTACCTGGGATCCCATTTACTATCTGCTCCGGCGTAAATCGGGATCCACGTACCGCATCGGCATCCTCCAGCGAATCCTCCCATGATCCAACGCCAGCTCGTGCTTTGCTTCGTTTGGTCAACAAGTCTGTCGACGAAGGATCGAGAGTCAATCCTGTAGTGTAATGGTCAGCAGCATCTTCGTATGAAGCAGAGTCCGTGGCGACATCTCCACGTTGTTCTAATGTCTTGACACAACGCGCTTTGAAGTCTGATGTTGAATGTTAGAGGGCATCGAGGGCGATGGACCAAGTGGGGGATCCTCACTAGCAACCCACTCGGTTTCATCTACAGAGTTCATTTCCTTATCGAGGGGTTTTGTCGTCGTGTGGAAAGAATCTGTCGCATCGCTACGTTGGAACCCCTCTCCGAGTTCCGACTGGGCTAGCCCATTGCGGTTAGCGATGTCGTCGCCTAGCTCGCTCTGCATCTGTCGGAAACACTGGATTGCCTCCGAGACATGATCGTTCTCTTCAAGAACTTCGCAGATCACTCGGTAGATGAGAAAGCTTGGTAGATTGAACTAATCCCAAAAGATTGCGTCAACGTCCAGCTTGAAACTATCGTGTAGAGCATACCTTGGCGGCGACGCTCAATGCTTCGTTGGCTGAGCTACGAATCAACACGATACTCGCCCACTTGACTAGTGTTGGGTTCGGGGACGAGGGACTCAGTAACAGCGCCGTATAGTAAGCGGCAACCGCTTCATCATGTTTATCGGCGCTGGATGCTCTGTTTCCTATTATTTCCAGGGACGATACACATCGGCTCTTGAACTCTGACGGCAGATATTGAATACTTTATCCTTATATGCGACGCCAAAACTCACTAGCAAGCCAGTCCATTATCGGACTGTTTGCTCTGACCTCCTCGCTTATGGTATTGATGATTTCGATAAGAGAGACAGCAGCATCGATTATGTGGCCCTCGACATAGAGGGCTTCGCATTGATCTTTCCGCTCATGGGCGTGAAGGATCTGGACGAGACTATCCGCTCTGAGCTGGGAATCGGCATATTGGGTGCGGAGTTGCTCAACGGAGTTTTTGAGATGAACGATTTCAGTGTCTATAGACGAGGTGTGAGTGAAGGGCGAGTCCAGGCGACGATAGACGCACTTGAGTTCGTTTCATGCGCACGAAGCGGCCCGATGTTTTCGTTGAGGCTATCCACTCTACGCCGGGAGTCGGAGAGCTGATTACGGAGTTGCTGAACGATTTCTTCGAGACGCGCAATCTTGCTGTCTAATAGACACGGATGTCAATGAAGCGCGAGTCAGGGTGACCATGGACGCACTCGAGTCCATGTCCTGTGCACGGAGGGCCTTGATGGTTTCGTTCAGGCCATCCTTCTCCTGAGCAGCTGCGCGTTGGGAGTCGGAGAGCCGGTTATGGAGTTCTTTGACCGTTTCTTCAAGACACGCAATTTTGCTGTCTAATGAACTCAAATGTCAACGACACGCGAGTCAGGGTGCTAATAAACGCACTTGAGCTCTCCTCTGCACGAAGGGACTCGATTGTCTCTCCGTAGTCGGCCATGCGCCGCCTGGCCCGCTCCGCTAAAATCTGTAGCAGTTAAGAATGCGGGGTCTCACACAGCGAGTTTCGATGCTAGTGGGCTTACGTCGTCAAAGTAGGGTGAGGGAATGATGTCACGGAGCTTGCGAAGGGTGATTGTCTTGCCCCCGCCGATCACAAGGTCATAGTTTGCTGAGATGGCCATCGAATAGACGTAAGACGTATGCTGGATGACAGACCCGATTTGCTTCTGCGTCGTAGTGTCCCAAAATGAGACCGATAAGTTTGCGGAAGCTGCGATGAATGTGCCGTTGCTTGCCAGAGCGATGCAGCTGGGTTCATTGTTGCTGTGGATGGGCCATTGAGAGCGCATCGTCCCAGTGGACACGTCGAGACAGTTGATGTTGCCATCGTGAGATAAGGCAAAGAGTTGCTCGCTATCGCCGGTCCAAGCGAGAGATTGCCGGTTGGCTTGGATTGGGGCAGTGGCGAGGCGGCCCTCCCGACTGTCGTAGATGCGAACGGAGTGGCGCCTCCACGTGGCGGTGGCGATGAGGCGTCCGTCGGGCGAAAATTTGACAGCGCTGACGGTGTAGTCGTGTTCCAAGGGGCCGAGTAATCGCTGGCCAGCCGACAGCGACCAGACGCAGGCAGTGGAGTCATACGATCCGCTCGCAACTCTCGTCCCATCCGGAGAGACGTCCACCGCTCGCACCCAGTCACTGTGTGCTTCGAACGCGGACACCTTTTCGTGGCTCTCCGCATTCCACACCGTCACTCTCTTGCCAGTTTTCGTCCCACTCACGACCCACTTTCCATCCCGTGACACTGCGATGCCATGAACTTCACTCCCCGCATCCATTGGGATCCCCACCTCCACGCCGTCTTCTACTCGCCAACATCGAAGCTTATGTTCCGTGCCACCCCCCACGATGTACTTTCCATCAACGAGAAAGGCGACTGAATATATGCTGCCTCGACCATTTATTTCGATCGGTTTTGCTTCCCTTTCACGAACGTTGCTGGAAGAGGCACTCGACTCTTGGGTCCCCATCAGTATCGCACTCTCAAACGTCTCGTCAAGATACTCACCGTTCGTCGACCGCTCGCTTATGCTCGAAGACATGCTCGGCCAGGTATCAGAGCGTTGGAAAAAAGGATGCACGGTCGTCCATTCACAGTACGTTGTCGCCTGGCATACACGTGCCTGCTTACCGATACAGATCAGTTCACACACCTATAATCATCTCTGGGCGCTTGTTCTCGGCTCACCCAGGTCCCACATCGTCGCCATTGCGGTGATGACAGGGGAGTTGTCAATGGGGAATATCACACTCGAAGCTGTTGGGAACGGGAAGCAGCGACTAAGCGAGCCACTCGACAGTCATACAACTCATGGATGGCGACCAGGGGTCCTTTTGTCGCTTCCGTTCTTCATGCTTCCCTACACCCATGATAAAGTGCGTAATAAATACTTCCACTCTTGTTTTACAAAGCGTGCTATGGATTGATCTGATCATCTGAACCATATCCACGCAGCATTCGCACTAAACAAGACGATGCGGTCGACGTATCCTGTACATATATGCCAAGTTTCATGTTCTAGATCATCATCTGTGCTGAGGTAAAAGATTTGTTCTTCATTGGAATCATCCGAATGTTGATGGTCTGCTGAGAGCATAGCTGGTTGCGAATGGACGAACAGCTCCGAGCACCGCCACACGGATCGGAGGCGGGCGATCGGCGCGAGACTTGGGAGAGGAAGTGACGAGATCTAACCACCGCCCACATCGTCCTGATGACCGAACGAAACCCAGTAAACTGCACTGCCGGTGGGAGATAGATGACACTCGTCTGGACATTCTTCGTCTCCAAAAAGGGCCCATCGTATGACAGGCCAGACAAGTATGCGAACCCGAGGATTCTCCGGCTCACCCTGGATGATGATACACTCTCGATCCTGACCTGTCCGTCGTGAAGAGCAAACGGCGGAACTCGAACAAATTGCTTCCGGTTTGGGAGACTGTGACATGCAAATGGAACCCATTGATTCTCGTTAAGCTCTTCAGAGGCCCGGGTGATGCAGACTTCCTTACCCCTGGTGCACGCGAATGTCGCGAGACCGTTGATGCAGTCAGTAATATTTGCCAGTTCGGCGCCCATGGACGCGAGTCCACTCTTACCGACGGCTTGGACTTGGCCTATGGCAACAAAATATTTTTCTTCCATTGGATTCGACGGGATCGTGCCGCCTAGCGGGAATGAGGGCGGTCAATGTCGGGGTGTAAGGATTAAATATAAAGGTCAGCGAGATTTCATGGACCCTTCCTGTGCGGAACCAGCAGCGTGCTAGGGTAGAAGAAAGAACTCGGCGTGTCGGGCACCACCAGATGTGGGATTGGTGGGTGCATGTCATCTGCAGAAATTCGACGGTGGCCGAAAATAACCTGATCGCACAGACAGAGTTCCCGCAAGATGGCGCCCAGATCCCTTGCCACATTCGTAGGCTTGCGTGTGTGATTTCCGATGGGATGTGTACAGGATCCCGGTCGAGCGGGAACGACGAGGGCCTGTCACAGATATATTGGCTCGCATTCATGATGATGCCCGGTCGCCCGCTAGCTGGCTGTCGTCGATCTGAGAAGCGTTCGAGTGAGGCGTCGCGCAAAACAACCCGAAAAGGGTAGTTCAAATAATCGAACTCGTATGTGTAGGGTCCCATGATTCGTACCTCGGGTGTTCCAGAACTGTTTATGATAGACGAAAAGCTCTACCAAAACTCGACCATCAGCAGTAGTCAAACTGCGTAGTTGTGAATGGAATCCGTTGGTGGGGCTGAAGCACGGGTGTACGGAAGCATGAAGAACGTAGGAAGCGACAAAAGGACCGAGCTGGTCGCCATCCTTGAGTTGCAAGACTGCTTCCCATGTTCTATGACATAAGCAAGCTTGCGCGCGATCGATACAGAACTAGACTTTCCTGATAGTTACGTTCAAGAGCTCGATCCGGCCGATGGCGTCCCCGAGTTCTCAGAAGAAGCGCCCAGAGATAATTATAGGTGTGTGAACTGATGTATATGTATTGGGAAGCAGGCAGTGTATGCCAGCTGGCGAAAACCTACTATGAGTGGACGACCGCGCATCCTTCTTTCCAACGTCCTGATACCTGGCCGAGTTGCGAGTATGTCTTCGGGTATGTCTTCGAGCATAAGCGGGCGGTCAAGGAATGGTGAGTATCTTGGCGAGACGTTTGAGAGTGTGATACTGATGGGGATCCAAGAGTCGAGCGCCTCCTCCAGCAACGTTCGCGAAAACGAAGCAAAACCAATCGAAATCGATGGTCAAGGCGGCATTTATTCAGTCGCCTTCCTCGTTGATGGGAAGCACATCGTGGGCGGTGGCGGGGAACAGAAGCTTCGATGTTGGCGAGTAGACGACGGCGTGGAGGTGGGGGTCCCGGTGGATACGGGGAGTGAAGTTCATAGCATCGCAGTGTCACGGGATGGAAGGTGGGTCGTGGGTGGGACGAAAAGTGGCGAGGTGACGGTGTGGAATGCGGAGAGCCACGAAAAGGTGAACGCATTCAAAGGACACAGCATCTGGGTGTATGCGGTGGATGTCTCTCCAGACGGGACAAGAATCGTGACTGGGTCAGATGACAAGACTGCCTGCGTCTGGTCGCTCTCGACTGGCAAGCGACTGCTCGGTGGGCCCCTGAAACACCGCGGCGAAGTTGCTTCGGTCAAATTCTCACCTGATGGACGCCTCATCGCTACCGCCACATGGAAGCGCGACTCCGTTCGGATTTACGACAGTCAGAACGGCCGCCTCCTCGTCAATGTTCCAATCCAAGTCAAATCGTTGTGCAACCACTCCCTCGCTTGGACCAGCGATAGCAAGCAACTCCTTGCCTTATCCCACGATGGAAATATCCACTGTCTCGACGTGTCCACCGGGACGACGCGCTCTCGATGGCCCATCCACAGCGACAACGTACCCAAGTGCCTCGCCCTGGCAAGCAACGACACATTCGTCGCAGCTTCCGCAAACACATCGGTCTCGTTCTGGGACACTACGACACACAACCAAATCGGGCCTGTTGTCCAGCATATAGCTCGCGTTGACTCAATTGCTATTTCAGCAGACTACAACCTTGTGATCGGAGGGGGCAAGACACTCACCCTTTGCAGCCTCTCTGACATCCTTCCCTCGTCCTACTTTGACGATGTAAGTGCACTTGCACCAGGATCTTGCCGCGTGAGATCCTACGTTGTTGACTGCTGCAGATTCTCACAGAGCGGGTCAGGCGGCGCATGGACGATCTCAAACAGACAATTGAGTCTCTTCGTGTAGAGGAGGACAAGTCAAGTGCGTTTATTGGCACACTGACTCGCGTGTCGTTGACATCCTCGTTCATTAGGCAACAAAATTGCGCATCTCGAAGAAACCGTCGAGCAACTCCGTAATCAGCTCTCCGACTCCCAACGCGCAGCTGCTCAGGAGAAGAATTGCCTGAACGAAACGATCGCTTCCCTTCATGTACAGGATACGGACTCGAGTGCGTCTCTATCATCACCCTGACTCGCGCGCTATTGACTTCCACGTCTATTAGACAGCAAAATTGTGTATCTCGAAGAAATTAACCAACAACTCCGTAATCAGCTCTCCGACTCCCAACATAGAGCGGATAGCCTCGACGAAACCATCGAGTCGCTTCGTGCCCAGGAAACGAAATCGAGTGCGTCTATCGTCACCTCGACTCGCGCTTCACTCACACCTCGTCCATAGACACTGAAATCACCCAACTCAAAAGCTCCGTCCAGCAACTCCTCACCAAACATGCTAATTCCCAACACAGAGCGGAGAGCCTCATCCAGATCCTTCGTGCCCATGAGCAGAAAGATCAATGCGAAGCCCTGTATGCCGAGGGCCGCATACTCGATACTGCCGTCTCTCTTCTCGACATCATCGACACCATAACCAAGGAGGTCAGATCCAACAGGCCAATAATGGACTGGCTTGCAAGTGAGTTTTGGGGTCGCACATAAGGGTAGAGTGTTCAATATCTACCATCAGAGTTCAAGAGCCAATGCGTATTGTCCTTGGAAATAATCGGGGACGAGGGATCGAACACTGAGAAACAGGATGAAGCAGCTGCAGCCTACTCTACTGCGTTGTTACTCAGACCCTTGACCCCGAACACCTTACTAATCAAGTGGGCGCGCATCGTGCTGATTCGTAGCTCGGTCAACGAAGCATTGAGCGCCGTCGCCAAGGTATGTTCTACATGATAGTTTGAAGCCAGACGGTGATAGTATTTTCGGAACAGTTCAATCTGCCACGCTTTCTCGTCTACCAGGTGATCTGCGATGTTCTTGAAGAGGACGGTCGCATTCCGGAGGCCATCAAGTGCTTCCGATTGATGCAGAGCGAGCTAGGAGACGACATCGCTAACCATGATGGGCAAGCCCAGTCGGAACACGGTGAGGAGTTCAAACAGCGACGTAGCGATATAACAGATCATTTACACACAACAACGAACACCCTCGGTAAAGAAATGAACACTATAGATGAAATCGAGTGGGTTGCCGGTGAGGATCCCCCACTCAGTTCATCGCCCTTGATGCCCTCTGAGATTCGACCCCAGACTTCAAAGCGCGTTGTCTCAAGACATTAGAACAACGTGGAGATGTCGCCGTGGACTCTGCTTCATACGAAGATGCTGTTGACCATTACACTACAGCATTGACCCTCGATCCTTCATCGACAGACTTGTTGACCAAACGAAGCAAAGCACAAGCCGGCGTTGGATCATGGGAGGATTCGCTGGAGGATGCCGATGCGGTACGTGGTCCAGATTTACACTGGAGCAGATAGTCAATGGGAACCCGTCACCCAGGCGATCAAACTCGATCCATCATCTCCATGTGGCTACGAAAGAAAGCATGCAGCACTACTTGGCGCTCACCGTTACGACGAAGCAATCAACGCATATAACGACATGCTTATGAAGCTGCAACAATCTCCAGATCCTGTTACTCGAGGTAAATATTTTCTGAGTCACACGAAAGCATCGTCTGAGAACTCTGCTTGTTGCAGAACTGCGTAACCACTACGTGAGCCCATCGCAAACGATCGCGGCAATTCGCAGCTCTGTCAAACGGACTCTGCGGGACGCTCCGCTCGTCCTCATTAACACGGAGACTGGCTGTCTTTGTGACGAGTACGGGCGTTTGGATGAATTTGAAGCTAGTCCAACATTCAAGGAGCTTGTTGCATCCACGACGACAGTGCTCGACGACACTCGCATCACCCAGACCGTTCAGCAATACTTTCGATACGCCACGTTCTCCCATACTTGGGAAGGAGCCGAACCGCTGTTCCACGACGTCCTTCATGAATCGGTACACAGACTGGCGGCATCACCCACAGTATCGAAGTTGACGATGTTCTGTATGATGGTGCAGGAGGCTGGATTGCGCTGGGCATGGTCCGATACATGTTGTATCAACAAAGCGGACGGCTCAGTGCTTCAGGAATCCCTGACATCGATGTTCCAGTGGTTCCACGAGTCCGTCCTCACGATCATTCACCTAAAGGGTGTACGATCTGACTCGGAGCCGGGTGCTCTCGTGAGGTGTTTTTGGAACACCCGTGCATGGACGTTGCAAGAGTTCTTTGCATCTCGGGTCATCCGGTTCTACACTGAAGACTGGAAGCCTTACCTTCTTCAGGAGGGGGTGTATAACCACAAGGATTCATCCACGATCATGGCTGAGATGGCGGCCGCAAACGGCGTTGATGTACAAGTACTGCTTTCTCTCCGACCAGGATCAGAGAATGTGCGGCAGAAGCTCTGTCTTGCCGCGACGCGCATCGCTACAAAACAGGAGGATATCGCCTACTCACTCTTCGGTATATTCGATGTCTCTATCCCAGTCACATATGGCGAGGGTCAACAACGCGCTCTGGGTCGCCTGTTACAAGAGGTGTTAACTCGGTCAGGTGATGTCACCATTCTCGCCTGGACAGGGATGGCATCCGACTACAACAGCTGTCTTCCTGCGGAGATTGATGTATATCGCGAGCCAGCATCCCATATTCCGTCGCTGATTGAAAACGACACACTGGACACGTTGGTTGCGGAACTACGGACATCGTCATATCTGGACTCGGCTGTGACGCTATACGATCGAATCGTCCTCCTCCCATCGCCACGTCTTGTCAGCCGCCGGTTGAGCTTATCTTGCATCATGTTTCCGCTGCAAGGACCATTAGTCTCGAGCGGTGATTCTCAGTATGTTTATCACGCAATGACATCCGCACTTGGGAATGTCGAGGTGAAGACGAAGCAGGACTTGCCTAGCCTGACGAATCTGGTGCTCGTGCATGTATGGCTGCCGTACCTTCTTGATCCAGCTCTTCCTTCCGAGGATGTATTTGTGGACCATGACGCGGAAGCACTCAGCGATGGCGAGGATGGTGATTCCGACGCGCGGTCTCCCTTTACATCACACACGGTATCCCCTCCATACGACAAGTCTAGCGGAGCGTTGCGGCTTTTCGCCCGTCTCAGACAGCCTTTCGGCGCACTATTGCTCGCTCGTCTATCGCACAACGAATACAAACGTGTTGCATCTGATCACCTTATCGTCGTGCAGTTACTCAAGGACGTCTCACCGCGGTATCTTGCACGGCAGATACGGACAATAGATATCTTGTAGTTGCGGTGTTGTCTCGGGGAGTTCGTCTGTCTTTTTTTCCTGGATCTCTTGCTCTTGGTATCTTGGACTTGACCGTTGCATGTTCTCGTATTTTACCCCGTGTACAGTTGCGGACAAGCAAAGTCATCTAATTTTGTAACAAAAGAATGAGAGTTTTTTTAGCACAAACTGAGAGTGGATTTAGACTTGAACAATGGAAAGGAAGCCAAAAACAGTGGTCCGAAGCTTTTCCCACGACATTTTTGGTGCGCCAAAATTTTGGCCGATTTCTGAAACATTGTGTACCCCTTTTGGGCACCATTGTATTACATGATTGTGCCCAAATCAGGCCAATACAGCCTCAATTGCCATCATTGCCCGTTGAGAAACTGACCTGTGTTGTCTCTGCTTGTGTACTGCCCACTCCGTTGCTTTTCCACTCAATCCCAAATGGTAAGCACTCATGAATCGGAATGATTTGTTGATGAAGCGACGAAGGACTTCAACAGGGCAGGAGTCTAATATGTTAGCTGCAACTCCCTTTGCTGTGGCAAAGGTTGGCTTCAATACTTCGTGATATCGGTACTTGCACCAACCCCAGTACTGATAAACAAAGCATTATTGATTAGATTACAATTGAATAAAAATTCCATACCATTTCAATTGGATTAAGCTCACAATGAAACTTGGGCAAGAAAATGCATAGATGCCCTGCATCAGTAATAAACTTCTCCAGCATGGACACTTGATCACAGCTGTTTTCATATCTATATGGAAAATGCAAGCAAAAAAGTTGCGTCTTGGGATTTGTCAGGCAAGGACCCCAGGCGCACCTGAGTGTGTGCTAAGTAAGCACCATTGGTTCACACCACTTTGCCCTTATGCCATCCTGCATCGTGTCTGCCGATGTCAAAGCTCACATCCCCCCCTTGTACCGTGATGGTTATAGCATCACAGAGGTCTGTCATCTATTAGACATCAAGAAATCGCTCGTTTACAAAACCCTTAGTCTCTACTCCCAATACGGCACTGTAACTAACCCTTGCAGATACTCTCTTTTTACTGGCTGCTGCCGTGTCCTCGACTCAGCAGATGTTGCTTTTATACATGCCATCCTTCAGCATCGGAGCACTATCTACCTTGACGAGCTTCAGCATGAACTCTGAGTCAAGCATTGGAAATATGCTACCCTTCCTACCCTTCTGCAGGCAATCCAGTGACTGCAATTCACACGAAAAAGTGTTTCTGCTTCTGCTGCAGAGCGAAATGATGAGCTATGTGCAACCTACATGAACTGTATCGCTGTTGAAGCCCCAGATCCCAATATGCTTGTATTTATAGATGAAGCTGCCAAAGACAAACGAACATCTACCCACCAATATGGGCGATCGTTGAAAGGATTACATTGCCCAATCAAGAAGTGCTTCATGCGTGGAGCAAGATATTCTGTCGTTCCCACCATTACGCTTGATGGGACCATCGCATATGATATTGTCGAAGATCCAGTCAATAGTGAACGCTTTTTGAAAATTTTGAAAGAATACATGGTACGTTTTTCGTTGTTCTAAATATGTATTGTCATCACCCTAGCTACCATATAGATGCCTTTCACCAACCTGTACCCCGGTCCCCACAGTGTAATTGTCATGGACAATTGTCGCATTCATCAGAGTGAGGAGGTACGCGCGCTAGTTGAAGACATGTACCATAAGTTGTCATTGACCTACTTCACTCTTTGTTTACTAATCGTGATCAGTCTGCAAGCTCGTTTTCCTCCCACCATATTCCCTCAATTACAATCCAATTGAGCAAGCCTTTTCCACCATCAAGTCATACTTTCGCCACCATAATAGTGATCTATTGATGACCGCAATTGTTTGCACATGTCAGAATATCACTCCAGACAAGGCAGAAGGTTATTTCAGGGCATCAGGATATATCGTATAGCTGTAGTTTTTTTTTTTCACTATGAATGTGTTGTATTTCACAATGGATGAACTTGTAACAAAGCATGTCAGATTGACATTCAAAAATCAGTGGGCAGCGAGATGTACATTGTGTGACTCAAATAAAACTAGTAAATGTCTGATTCTTCCTCCTCCTTGCAAACAAGATAACCTCTTGAAACGGGAAGCCATATGTTGTGTTCTGCGGACTGATACCAAAGGTCGTACTCCGTTGGTGCATTGTTACCGCTGGGATCACCAGCAATCATCGGAGGTCCTGTAAAGTGACAACCACCACTGTCATGGTATTTCTTCTCGTAGGCCACCTGTTTCTTGGGTGGTGAATGTGTAGGTGACTTTACTTGGCCCTGTGAGATCTGATCAACACTTTGTGATGTTGCCATGTTACTGCACTTCCACTTTGCATCAGGCCCATTCCACCAGACCAGACTACCCTTTTTGAGATGGATTATATCACCAGTTGATATTCCAATTGTCGCAAGTAGTTTGTCATCAATATCAGCAAAAATGTCAGGGCCAATGCTTTGTTCTTCAAGGTCTCACTTGTATATAGTGGCATTGCAAACGCTAAGATGACTTTCAGCATATCTGAGAAACTGTGAGAGCTGGGAAGGTGATGGCAATGGGGGCATCAACTTAGAGAAAGATTTTTCTTCTCTCTGATGAACAGGTGTCGTCAGAGCTGGCCCAGGAGCTGATGCTGGGCTGTGAATATGAATTTGTGAGTGTCTGGAAGAGAAGGACGGATGTGAGTGAGTTGATGTCGGGATTGGGGTTTGCTGGCAGAGAAGGCTGTGAAAGCAAAGCTTGTGCTTGAGCTTTTCATGTGGGATGTAAAATTGGGGCTTTGCTGGCAATGTCGAATGAGGGGATATTAGGTGGTATGTACACTGTAGCATGCCCTTCCTCCTATATGCCTGCTGTCAATTGGATTTTTTTTTTTTTTTTTTTTTGAGCACGTACCAGAGCACAGGCCCAGTCAAGGATCATGGCAGGAGTCAGGGGGAGAGCACCTGATGGTCCAACGTATGTAGCCCCCTCATCGAGTTCGTTCTTGTATCTCTTCATAAGCTTCATATGCCATTGGGTGAGACGTCTGTCAAGGTCCGAAGCTTTCGATGATGAGGTCTTCTATAAATTAGAACGTGTCTAAGATGCTCAAACGGAGAACTTACTGGATTATTGTCATCTGAAGAACATGATTCTTCATTGCCAGACTCTTTGCCAGCCTTGTAGGGTAGTTTCTTGATATGCTTCATGTCAACCATGATCTTTGTTGCACCAAGATCACTGGTAGTGCCATGGATTTTTTGCACCATTTCCCTGTAGTCTGATTCATTGTCGACATCCATTGCCTTGCTGGCACGCTGACTAAATAAAATATTGTCATTTTGCAGTGTGAAGCAGTAGGAAATAATTATACCTTTTCACTTTCGGTGCAATGAACTTGAATGGGAACTTGTGTTGCTTTCCAGAGACCTTGTATTGCATTTTTCCATGCTTCTCGAGAATACATTGCAGGAATTCGACATAGTTGTTCTCTTTGAGTACAAAATGCAGTTCCTTCGTCTTTACAGATTTCTCTGATTGCTTTGCAGAAACCTTGCCCTTGGACTGCTTCTTGGGGATGGAATATACAGTGAGGGCAACTGCAAATGCATATTGCCTCTCTGAGTCACAAGTGGGAGATGGCGATGACATATAGCCAACAAGGGGCAGACGCAGGCCACAAACACTACTACTGTAACATACGTAGCTTACTTAGCACACACTCAGGTGTGCCTGGGGTCCTTGCCTGGCAAATCCTGAGATGCGACTTTTTTGCTTGCATTTTCCACATAGATATGAAAACAGCTGTAACAAAATCATCCTGTTGGCTGAGGAGTTGTGCCATGCAACATCCTGTACTCTCAAATGGGCAAACAGGTGAGCATCTTGTCTTCAATCCAGTAACATCAAATCCTTGCTCCTTGAGAACAGATTTCAGTCCTTTTGGCATACCAGAAGCAGTAATCATTTTCTGTGTGAGTCCTTATTTGGTTTCATTGGAATTTGATTGGGAAATAATGGTGTCAGACTGCCTCCATTGCTTTCCACCATCTGATTTGTTCATCTCGAAGGCTTTTAGTGCATCCAGGGGAAGTGAAGTGTGAGCTGATGAGTTGTCGAAAACAAAAAGTGCTTGATATCCAGGACTTGTCTTGTTATGAATGTCAATGGCCTCTTTCATCTGATTGAGAAGGTTCTCATGTGTTCACCAAGGATCTCCATTAGCTCCCGGATAAATAATTCTTCTTGCATCTTGTGTGATCTTCCCATCCTCGCTCCGCACAGTGAGACAGCCATTCTGGCTACTGTTGAAATCAGAGACATGAATTAATTGCCCATGTCCTTTCTTCCTAAGAGGTTGCTCGCCAACCCATAGCCTGTCATTTCATGATGTGACTCATGGGTCTGAAGTCAGGAGGTGATTAGATTGATAACTTACCATGCACAACTTGAATCATCATTTGCATGGAAGGAACACTCATCATGAAAATATTCCTTGATTGGCTGTTCTCCCACCCTCAGTTCAGGCTCAATCCATACAAGATCAGGTCCATCAAAATGAACCATCCTCCTCTCGTACTCCTGCATGGCTGGCAAGAAAATCTCCTGGTGATACTTCACAACATCAGCACGTTCATGGCCATCCATATATACACCTTTCTGTTATGCAGGACCATAACAATCTCGACCACAGTGGTGTGCTGGGGAAGTCTCCTATTGGCTTGGAGAATGAGTGTTGAGAGAGCTGGGTCTCAACACATATCACTAGGGGAGAATGGGAACTCCCAAGATGACAGCACCAGATGCTTGAGAGCAGTGACCGGTGGAGGTCTAGCGCACTAGCCTTCTCCCTCTGGAGCGCCTACGCTAGCCTGACATATACGTGGGGCCATCCACATAGCACTTTACGTACGAAGTGGTCCTTCACCGGAAGGTCAAGCGCGCTGGCTCCCAACGGGTGGTACTAGGCCTAGGGGACAGTACCCTTCTAGGACCGAGGCTTAGGCGCTGGGCGTTAGCCTCAGGCTAAGACTGATCGCAAGACGCGGAGATAGAAGCAGTAATATAGAAGCGAAGAGGCAATCAGTCTTCACAGGGGATCAAGACTGTTATGGTGAAAGGCGCAGATCAAGATTGAAGGGAAAGGAAGTACAGCGGAGTACGAACTTAAATACTACTCCGGTTAGTTTAGGGGAGGCCTAAACTATCTAAATAAGGAACAGCACTAATTGAGCGAGATCTAGATTGGGATCTGGATCTGTTGGGGTGAGGGGAACATGAGGCATTACCTAAGTATGGTAGATGCCAAGGCGACATGTGTCCGTTTATAGAGTACAGGAATTGGAAATGAATAGAAAAGGAAATCAGGGATTATCCCTGGGGATTCCCTGGGAAGTCCCACTGTCCTCAGGCTCGACGTAGTTGAGACTCATAAACTCGTCCCATAGTTCATCCGGCATTAGGTCTTCATGTCTGAGGTCACACAACTCGTTGAGAAGAGTCCTTTCTAGGGTTCTGGAAGGTGAGTTGGGATCATTTCAAGGAAATAAGTCGGAGGATGCCATAGCCGTAATACTTTCTGTATTGTTGTCCATCTCCAACCAAGCTTGATTAGCCATCGTCGTGCAGTGCACTCACAGATTGGCTGTTTGGAATTGATTCCCAAATCTGGGAATATTGTCGAGTTGAGTGCCGTTTGCAATGCATGCGGTATCACTTCACCTGTCTTGAGATTTGACAGCCACCTGCATGCATGATTCTGGACAGACTCATTTTGGAGGAGAGATTGTGCATTTGCCAACCCACCCTGCTTCTCCACTGGCAGCTGCTCAAAGATCTGATAATGACGAGCAAGTGCCCAAACATGACATGCAAACCACATTCCACTACCCATACCACGATGCCATTGGCTGGTGATCTCCAAGCTTGCAGCAGTACAAGTGACTCCATTAATGTGAAGTGTAGCAAAGTTTGAGAGGATCATGAGCTGATTGATTTGGGAGAGTGGTAAGGTTTTGTGTTTCTTCTTCAGATCGAGCTGTATCTGTGCACAGAGTGTCTTCTAGTCATGAATCTCAGTCACAGGAGCAACAGACTCTTCAAGTTCATCATCCCAATCCTCCCCTTCTTCCAGGTTGTTACCATCAACATCTCCAACCTCAAAAGGTTCTTCATCGTCACTTGAAACCCCCTCAATATTCATTACTGTGACATCTCCTTCATTGGTACTTGGATCCGAGAGGACAGTCGTACTTCGGGGTTGCCTGCTCACAGCCTCGCTCAGCTGCACACCCGCATGTGCCTCAGATTCAGTGGAATGTGATTCTGAGTTATGGTCTGGTACTACCATGGCTGCTCACCCAGGTGTGGCCTCACTTGCAGGCCAACTCGGAGGCTATTCAACATCTGATTGGATTGACTGATCACCAGGAATGGACAGTAAGCAGTGAAAACCAAAATTGTTGAGCGACGACTGATTTCACCAGGCATGCTGGTGTCTCTGTTGTGTGTGTCTTGACTTGCTCATTGCATCCAGGCCCTTTATGTATGTTGTTGGTCTTACTGCCAGTGAGGATGCATTAGTTGATGTTTTTGTTGAGATTCTAGGTTTCTATGTTTAATTCTTCAATTTCACATCCTAGAATCTAGGTCTGTCTAGACCTTTGTTATGTCATACTTATACAGTGACTCCAAAAACCGTTCCAATGTTTTGTAGTTTTGGAGTGTATGTTAAATAGCAGTTGTAGGCATGGGAATTCCGCTTAGAGTTGGTGAGACCATGTGATGTACAAACCCCTGGCTACCTGCTGACCTAATACTCATGTGATTTGGCCTAGGGGTTGCTGAGATATATCCATTTTAAAACAGGGACACCATTGGAACAGTTTTAGAGCTTTTGACATGATCCATAAAATTTCAGTAAAACAAAGGGATAGTTGTTTTTATTTGGTGC
>JBBPNB010000363.1:0-20809 GCA_038090635.1 Rubroboletus satanas
AGTTCCTACATGCTTTACCTTTGGTCCAGAACCTATGGTGCAGTAGTGTCATAATACCTGCTGCTGTGTCATGCACAGCCAAGTGGATCACTGATCTCAGTTTGACAATGTCTGCCATCAGATGCTCCCTCATCCATTGATCCCATTGTGGGATCTCCCATCAGTGATTACCAGATAGACTAAAGAGGCAGACAATAGACCAGTGGGAGTCAGAAGAATCCTGATTGGGAAGCACAGCCTTAAGAAGCAGGACTATAAATATGGGCTCCGCTTAAACATATCTTTCCTTAGTTTAGTCCACTTCTATTGACAGCGAGATCTTTGTTCCTTGAAGCTCCCCTTGATATTAAGGCAACTTAATCATCCTTCTATTCTCACCCCTCACCAGGCTCAGTGTTAGCCTGCAAGATAGCCTCTGGTCCCTGTAGTGGTTGACATTCTCTCATCATCAGACTCTGCAGCATTGCTCCTGCAACACTTGAACTAAACTATTATACACTACCTGGACTGTAGGGTTTACGTGGAACCTCCACTTCCATCCCTACTTGCCACCCCTCTATAGGATTTCCTTGCAAGTCTATATCAAAAGGTTTCATGGCATAGTTCCCTTGTTGAGGAATAAGGATCTGCAAGAGGACTCAGCTAGTCCTTTGATCTCATTGCCTGTCAGAAGATTTGTACTCCCATAGAGAAACCCCCCAAGCTTTTGTTTTGTGTAGGAGTAGTCTTTGCCTGGATTGTCCCCACGAGCCCCTGGAGTGCTTGTGCCATGGAGATACCACCTCTTGATTGTTTCCATGAATCCCTGAAGCATTTTATGTTGGGGAAATCACTTGTTGCTTGAGTCCCATGGAGACTATCCTCTGTGTCACAACCTCACATCCTCATATGCCCATAGAATTTGGTTCTGTGTTGGCATTGTCTTTTAGCTGAAGAACTCTCCCACTACCCAGCTCTCTATTGAAAGGGACACAGACAATGCCCAATGCTGAACCACACAATACACAAGAGCTAACCTGAAGGCTAGGATTCTAGGCATAGAAGTGGAATACCAAGACTAGGCTACTCACATGCACTACTACTGACTATATACTAACTAAACAACCATAAGCCCTACTGACTAAGCAAGGCTAGACTGATGATGCAGCGATGATGCAACAGGGATGACTAATGATGTATGATGACAAGCGATGACGACAGAGGCTAGATGAGGCCTATGAGGGGCCAGACCATGCAGGACGACTGGGGCAAGATGAGTACAGGGATCTGGCACAGGAGGGAGCTGAGCCAAGGCAGAAATGGAGAATAAATAACTGAGACATGACAAGATAAGTGGCAGAGGCTGTGGGGCGAATATGAGAGACACAATTGATGATGACAGAAGCAGCAAAGGCCACGATAAGATAGAAGAGATAGCATATACTATCTATGAATACCAATTGCAAAATGAAAAACACAGAGCCATGGCCACAAGGAAGTGGTGGAGAGCCATGGGCGAGACATGGTGAGAGTGTAGCATAGAGTGTACATGGCATGGTCATTTCATTATCCCCTTTTCAAGGAGAGACCTCCAGGTGACCAGGTTTGTTACGACGCTACCGCTCTCGAGGCGTGAGCCAAAATAGATAACCGTTAAAGAACTAGTAGCGAGCAATCAACGAGATGCTCGAGGACTCAAGGAGACAAATACACCAAGAAAGCAGGTATATTGTGTAGAATTAGCTGGGGAGCTAAGTTCTATGCCAAGGGGTTTATATACAAGAGAGACCGTGCTACGAGAGGAGAGGATCCCAAAAGGGGAAGGGCCTCATGGTATCCTGCAGGCACGGTAATGAGGAAGCCTCATGGTAAGGCTATACATAGCGGAGATGAATCAAGGCAGTGTCAGTCCTAAGAATAGGAAGAAGAAGGACCGACCGTCTGGTAAGAATAGAGTTAGGTTTACACAGAAAAATGCTGGAGAGATCTGGAGAAATCAACCAGGAAAGGAAACGGTGGTCCATAGGGGTGGAATGCCCGTCCACAATGGAAGGAGAAAACAATGGAATGAAATGGTAACCGCAGAGTATAGGATAAGGATTTGAGAATAGAGCCAGACCATTGGTTTGTAACAAGGTTAGTAGTCAGAGAAGTCTACCAGATCCTCTATGGAGATGGAACCATTGTCATTAGAGACGACCCATTTGAGATCCTCAGCATCCAACTTAGTAATGGCACCAGTTTCATTGAACGAGTAATCACCACTGTTGACGTCGATGACTGTAGCACCATGCTATAGAAGCACTATGAGGTGCTCGTATGAGGTGACGCTTTCAAACACCACAACATCGGGTTTGGACTCATATGGGAGGGAGTCAGCATGGACAGTTTTACTATCATCACTGTCCAGGACAATTGGGTCTTCCACCAATATCGTACCTCTGTTGTTGGATATGATAAACACACAATCAGTAAGATCAATGCAATAGGAGACGCCTTTCTCATAAGAGAACTTGGTGCCATAGGTATTGTATACCATGTGACCATTGCCAAGGAGGGTGACCAGCTCATGGTAAGTGAGAATCTCCTCAAATTGGTACATTTCACAACGGGGGGTGTCCTTGTGCTCTGAGAGGAGTGGGATGATAGGAGACTGGACAGTTTCAAGGTCAGTGTCCGGGATGGGGGGAGGAGAAGCCATATCGGCCTCGGAAGGTTCATAGGGGGAGTCAAGAGATGGCACAAGGCTGCCAGGGTCTGACTCGTTGAAACCTTCAGGAACATTGGTAAAGACATCCTCACTTGAGGGTAGCAATACTATGGTACCAGCTGGAGAGATGGGAAGCAGCAAACATGACTGCATGGACTCATTATTGGTCCATCTGAGGACCATGGGGATTCCAGAGACACCAAAGACTCTGGGGATGTTAGGACCTATATCAGATCCAAAAATGGGGGGAGCTTTCATCGAGGTGACAAAATCTCCAGATGGCCAGTATGAGGCCTGGGGACTGGAAGATGAAGATGCAGGGTAGTCATACTCCACATCCTCAGGGATGGTCAGTAACCAGACCAATGGGGAAGATAGCGCTTCAAAGTCGTAGACTTCACTGTCAGGAATGGTAGGCACTTGGGAGACCTTACAGGGGCCTCAGGGATGGGTGGCATACCTGCTGGCACAATGTGGGCATTGAGCGATATAGTGCTCAATTTCCTTACACATGCATGGCCAGTAATAGACCTCCTTGATGGCATCACAGGTTGCCTTAACACTGTGGTAATGACCTTCGCTCTCATGTGTGAGACCAATGACATGGTTACAGAGAGACTTGACTTGGGGAACATAGATTTTTGTGCCATTTCATAGCACAAGTCCCTGATGAATGTCACGGGACCATTGAGGCTTCTTAAGCAAGAACCCCTTAGTGACAAAGGGCTCAAGCTTATCCTAATTGGCTTTAATGTCATCCAGGATCAACAATGGGGAGGACTTTCCATTGGCTTTCTCAGCCACAGAGGGTGACTTCTTTGACTTGGGAGGGTGCACTGCAGCCACATCACCAGCTGGGGGAGCAGCAGAAGCTGCAGGGGAGTTCTTAGTCACAAGGGCTTCAACCTTCAACTGCTGAGTTGCATACAACGACTTTCTTTTTGACGATTTTGAGGGGGCGTTTTCAGCGCTTACCCTCTTTTTAGGCTCAGTACTCCAGGACTGAGAGACCTGAGGGACCTTGGGTTTAACTCCACCCTTACCTGCTACGTGGTTCAGGGACTGAAGTTTCACAGTGGTTGGATCACTGGAACGAGTGGGATGAGAGGAAGAAGATGCCAGCGAAGAGCCAGTGGAGAGGGGTGACGAGGAAGGAGCGAGCATGACTCCAAGCACAACCTTGGTGTCCTCCACTGCTACCATCATAGCACAGAGAAGCAGAAAATCTTCTGCCTGTATTTCAAGGCCTTTCCAAACGACAGCAGCCATATCTTTCAACAGTGGCAGCGAGGGGTAAACTTGCAAAATGTTTGATGTGTGACCTTCAACAAGCGAATTGTGAACTGGATATGCTAGCTAGGCTCTCTCCAAGCTCAGAGGGGGAACTTCACACAGGAGCTAACTAATGAATCCAATTGGGGACTCCTTTAATGCTGAGGAGCAAACGACCTTGGAGTAAACAGGGGAAAAGGGAGCTACAACAACTCTGGATGGGGGGACTAACACAATGTCCGAGCACACCAGCTAATGAAGAGCTCACTGGCGTTCAGGACTGAATGTGGGAAAGAGGAAATCTACATAAAATCTCTAGCGGCACCTTTGCAAATCTCACAGGCAGTTGACCTTTGTGCACAGAACAACACTGGGAGGATGTTCCTAATGCACAACATATGCTTTTGGGAAGAGCATACAACTTATGTGACATTACGGGTAATCACACGAACCCGCCTACCACCATTGTGGGTAGGGTATGGACACTTAGGCACTCAAGCAACAACAGGGGCTAATGCACTATGCCCGACAGCAATATTATCCGTATTTAGACGGCAGACGACCATATATGCAACTATGGGTGCAGTGGTTTTCTGCCTTGTTTTATAGTAGCAAGAGCTACACTGTCTTTAACCCTAGACAACTGGGTATGGGTGCACACACCAAAGAGGCACTAATGTGGAAAGTGGAGCTAGAGGGAGAGGCTGCAATTGAAAGGACAACCCAAAGACAATGTCAATGGTTTCCTAGTCCTAAGTTGTCTCGCTGCAACCACCATGATGGGCTGGAATTACACATACTGCAAGTAAAATGACCCTGATGAGAGCAAGAAGGAGGGGAGGGAAACGCTGCACAACAACAGTGGAGGCGAAAGGCAGAGAGAAGGGATCAAGGCTGACATGAAGAGCATGACCAAGGCAAATTGAAGAGGAGGAGGTGGCAAACAAGAGAGTGCCAGGTATGGGAGGTAGTAGACAACTGCAAAAAGTAGAGGAGGCGAGGAAGAGGGTGGGAGGACTCATGAACTGCATGGACCGCTGCACGAACAAGGACCAAGGCAGACAAGAGCAACGCCTGCGGAGTAGTTGGAGACCAATGACAAGGCCAGTGACTAAAGGAGTAGTCTTGGTATTATGAAAGGGACATGGACAATGCCCAATGCTGAACCACACAACACACAAGAGCTAACCTGAAGACTAGGATTCTAGGCATAGAAGTGAAATACCAAGACTAGGCTACTTACATGCACTACTACTGACTATATACTCACTAAACAACCATAAGCCCTACTGACTAAGCAAGGCTAGACCAATGATGCAGTGATGATACAACAGGGACAACTAATGATGTATGATGACAAGCGATGATGACAGAGGCTAGATGAGGTCTATGAGGGACCAGACCGTGCAGGACAACTGGGGCAAGATGAGTACAGGGATCTGGCACAGGAGGAAGCTGAGCTGAGGCAGAAACAGAGAATAAATAACTGAGACATGATGAGATAAGTGACAGAGGCTGTGGAGTGAATATGAGAGACATGACTGATGATGAGAGAAGCAGCAAAGGCCACAATAAGATAGGAGAGATAGTGTATACTACCTATGAATACCAATTGTAAAATGAAAAACACAGAGCCATGGCCACAAGGAAGTGGCAGAGAGTCATGGGCGAGACATGGCGAGAGTATAGTGTAGAGCATACATGGTGTGGTCGTTTCATCTATGTCTAGAGACTCAGCTGGAATATGGACCTCAGTCCCAGGGCCTGGTTCCTCTTCAGCCAACGCTACTCTTCAGGACATAACGACTTCCCTGGCCAAGCTCATGCTTGAAAAGAAGGTGGATGTGACAAAGAAGATTGCTGATCCTAGCAAATGGAACAGAGACAGGTCCACCTTTTGACTCTTGTGAATTCATTTACAACTCTGGGTTGATGAGCAGACCTGGAAATCAGACAAGCTCAAAGCTGTAATGTGGGTGTGTAACACCTTGCTCCTAACAAAGGATGCAAGACATGAGCAACAGAAACTGGGCTTGATACCGTATGTTGCAAGTGGGGTCTCCTGCTGGAGGACTCAAGCTAGGCCAGGCAGCAACTGGGCTTGATACCATATGCCAGGCAAACAGGGATGCTCCCTCTCAAAGGGAGGACTTGTGACATCAGCTTTGATCCATTGATCAAAGCCACAACAATAGAAGCAAGAAGATGACAAAGTGGAGGATACTAATTAAACGCGGGAGGGGCAGTTTGATAGGAACAAGATGAATACACAGATAGGCATAGATCAAGGTTAGAGTTATATGAAAAGAAGCTCAGCCTATATATACTAAGTAGTCAGCTTATGTAAGATGGGGATAGAAGGGGATACTTTGGAATCTAGCAGGAGATAGATTCTGGGAAGGGATCAGTCTGACAGGAACTACCGAAATGAACAGCTATGGAGTCTTTATAAATACGGGATGATCCATGTAGCTATAAGGAGAGATCCGATCAGTGATCAGGGAATGCTGATCAATGATTAACAAGGCTGTGGAGAAAATGAAATAAGGGGTGGACGGGTCCGTCCAAAGTATCTTTGGGGATCTCCATGTCTTCAGGAGTAATAAGAGGGTCATTGGGTACATCCGGGAATATATCCCAGTCAAGGGTGTCTCCAAAGGAAAAGTCTAGAGTGGGGTTGAACGGCAGAGTGGGAAGGGTTGGGGGGTCATTGGTGTCAGTGCAGTACAAGCAGAGGGACATGCTAGAGGAAAATGAAGTAGGGGTAGACCAATCTGTAACATTACCCTGGGTGTATGTCTGAGCCACCGGCTCAGAAATCATCTCTGGCAGGGTCGTCCACATCGGTGATATTCCAGGCAGTGGGGTCCAGATCCTTTTGAGGGCAGATAGAGAGGGAGTGGCCTTCTCCTCTGCAAGTGCCACAGCATGCTCAAGGACAGCGATATTGAGGGTGCCCTGGTGTGGTGGTATTGCATATGGGGCAAGTATAGCGGGGACAGTCAACATGGATGTGTCTGTAACTATTGCAGACAAAGCAGGGGCTGACCTGTCAGTATTGTTCGGAAAGGGGTACTGGTGGTTGGGCTGCAATAGATGCAGGGGAGCGAATACCTCCTGCAGGTTCACCCCCATTTCCAGGCAGGGCTGAAGTGGGGGAAGAGAGGGAACTCTCGGTAGAAGAAGAGGTGATCCCGGGGGTAGGGGCTCAATCAACAACTAGTTGGACCAAGTAGGAGGGAAGTATACAGGTGGGGGAGACGTGGATTAATCCCCAGTGTGGATAGGGGCCAACCTGTTTCTGAGTTCAGTTCTTCAACCAGATTCAGAGGGTGAATTGGTGGGAAGGGAGACTGGAGAGGGTATGGGTAGGTCAGTGGGTTGGTCTGCGATGGCAGTGGTGGGAGTGGAAGAAGAGTCTGGAGAGCTAGCTGCATCTCCAGGATGATCTGCTGCAAGGAAAGGGGTGTGAAGGCCTTCCATGCGTCATTGTCTGGAGAGTCCCAAGGAGGACATGGGAGTGGTGTAGTATCTGTTCCACTCAGTTTCAGAGAGGGCACCGAGGATGGGATTGAGAACTGAGAATAAGATTTGAGTGGGTAGGAGGTTGACACAGAGGTTAAATCTCCCAATCCAAAGGAGGTCCAGGGTGGCATTTCTGACCTCCAGCAATCCATGTTCAAGGGCCAGTAGGGCAGGGGCATCTCAAGGGATGCCCTTGCAGAGATCTGTGGGGAAAATATGGAGACCTGCCATGCACCAGGGGGTCTGAGAGTAAAGGGTTTGAATGGTTCCATAAATCTGAAACAGTTGGGAGAGGTGGACGAGGTTGTCATTGGTTGAGAAAAAGGGTTCCCTCTCCAGGGCTTGGAAAGGGTCAGGGGCTTGGAGGATCGAGGCATAGAGAAGTTGTTGGATGTAGATGGGAAGGCAGTTAAGACAGGCTGTGAGGGGGTACTGGGACGGCATGGCAAACTGGGAGTCTTGTTTTAAAGGTCTTTCAGCCTTTTATAGCAGATCAATTCCTGGGTGGCATTTTCCAAGTTTCCCTCTGGCCCCCAAGTCCATTCCAAGTTGGAATATCCCTCCAGTATACGAGGTATTGCCTCTGGTTCATGTTTCCCTGATGATTGACAATCCAATTAATTTCATATTCTTCCTTGGCATTAATTAATTCTGGGGGAGGCCAAGGGAAGGGTGTCCCATATTTGGATGTTTCCAAGTAATTTGATAATAGGGATGCATGAAAGATGTCATGGATCTTCCACTGGTTCAGCAGCTTTAGCCGGAAGGCTACCAAGGAGACGACCTGTGTGATCTTGAACAGCCCAGTTCATTTGGGTGAGAGTTTCCATGAGGGGATCTGGAGTTTAAGGTTTTTGCTTTCTAGCCAAACCTTATCCCCAACCTTCCAAGGTTTAAACTTGGAAAAGATGCAACTTTTCATTTGTTGTTGTGCCAATTTGTGCGCAGCTTTGGCTTTTTTTCGTGCATCCTCAAGGTGGGAGAGCCATTGCTCTAGCGCAGGGAGGAAGGTGGTTCCTAGAGGTGGGTAGGAATGCAGTTCATATCCATAGATGAGAGAAAACAGGGACTTTCCTGTAATGGAGTGTGTTATTGAGTTGTGGGAAAACTCGGCAGTGATGAGGAGATCCAGCCATTTCTTGGGCTGACCATCGCAGAATATTTGTAGATAGGTCTCCAGTTCCTGGTTATATTGTTCTGTTTCTCTGTCTGTCTAGGGGTGGTAGGCAGTGGAGAGTGCGACATCATAGGATAGGAGTTGGGTGAGTTCTCGGACAAATGCCAAGGCAAACTGGGCCGGTCAGATAGTAACTTGTTATGTAAGCCAAATCATTTGTAGACGTTTTCAAAGAAGAGTTGGGTGATTCCATTGGCATCCACCGTTTTGGTACAAGGGGTGAGAATTACCCCCTTACTAAGGCCATGGTCGACCATGACCATAACTGAGTCAAAACCCCACACCGGGGGTAGGTCTGTAATTAAATTCACAGAGAGATTTTGAAAGGGGCAAGTTCCCATGAAGGATAGAGGCATTATCAGAGGGACTGTGGGATGGGTATTGACCTTATTTGCTTGGCAAATAGGGCATCTGGAAATAAATTTCCTGATGTAGGAGGCGAGACCGGGTCACCAGTAGTCTTTGGAGAGCTGGGCAATGGTGTGGAGGTGTCCTTTGTGTCCTTCTAGGGAGGAGTGGACTGAGGAGATGATATCCCGATGGGTGTCATCCAGGATGTACAAGCGTTGTTGAAAGTATAGCTTTCCATCGGAGAAGGTCCAGTTTTCTGGACGAGAGCATTCAAAGAGTGGTTCGTCCTTCTACATCCTGTGGAGAGCTTTGAGCACAAGTTGGTTCTTCTCAGAAGAGACCCGGATGCAATCCACAAGTATGAGGTCAATAAACTTGATTCCTTCATTTAAGTCCATGAAGGGGGAGGGGGGAAGGACAACAACCTTCAAGTTGTCCTGGGTGGTGTTGATGTCATCTTTCCGGGAGAGGGCGTTGGTGGGAGCCATCTGGGTTCCTGGGATGGCTTTCCAAATTAGATTGAAATCTTGTAAGAACAGGAGCCACTGGGCTTGTCAGTAGGAGAGATTTTGTGGCTCTTTAAAGCACATGAGGTTTTTGTGGTCCGTGACCACAGTAATTGGGTGGGATGTGCCTAAAATATTGGCTCCAACCTTTGAGTCCTCAGATGACACCAAGGAGCTCCCTATCATAGATATGATAGTTCTGTTCTGTCAGAGAGAATGTCTGGGAAATATATCCATACAGCCATAGGTTGCCGTTGGAGTCCGGTTGCATGAGTACTCCTCCCAAGGTGATCAGGGAGGCATTGGTCATCAGAGTGAACAGTTTCGAGGGGTCCAGGTAAGTGAGAACTGGTTTCGTCTGAAAGGCCTCTTTGAGGGCATGGAAGGCTATTTCTTCAAGATTCCCCCATTCCCATTTCTGCTCCTTCTTCGTCAGATTAATAAGGAGTTTGGCAATGATGGAGAAGGAGGGGATGAACTTCCTATAGAAGTTGCAAAACCCTAGAAACAAGTGCATGGCACTTACACTTTGTGGGGGTTTCCATTCATTGATGGCTTTCAACTTAACCAGATCCATAGTTACCCCAGTCTTGTTGACTACCATTCCAAGGTATTCTACCTCGGGTGCTGCAAAGGTGCATTTCTCCAGTTTAAGACACATTTCTTGTTCCCTGAAGTGCTGAAGGATTTTCTTGGTTCGTTTCTTGTGGAGCTGAGGATCAGCCGAGTGGATGAGGAGGTCATCCATATAGATGATGAGCCATCCTTCAGTGATATAGTCTGCAAAGAGATCATTCATAAAGCCTGGAATGTTGCCGGAGAGTTGCATATTCCGAAGAACATTACTGCAGGTTTGAAAAGTCCCATCAGGGTGATGAAGGCCACCTTCCATCTGTTTTCTGGTTTGGTCAAGACATTGTTGTAACCCCATCTGACATCAAATTTCGTAAAGATCAATGATCCTTTCAATTTGTCGACGAGATTGGAGATAAGGGGGAGGGGGTACATGTTCTTGATCATGTGCTCATTCAGATACCGATAGTCTTGGCAGGGTCACAATTTCCCATCTTTCTTGTTTATGAAGAAAAAGGGTGAGGCTTGTGAGGACTTTGAGGGAATGATCTTCCCTGACTTGAGGTGTTCTTTGACAAACTCTTTGCATGCTAGCTGCTCCTTAGAATTGAGCAGATAGATCTTTGACCATCTGGGAACAAACGACTCTTTGAGGTCTATTACGTGGTTGTATGACCTGCTAGGTGGTAGACAGGTGATGTCCTTCTTTTCAGAGAAGACATCCACATATTTGGAGTACACACTTGGTAGCATGACTTTAGCTTTCTTCTCTGAGGCAGCTAACTGGATGGAAAGGGTTACTTTCCCAACAATTTGTTTGGGGAGGTATCCTCCCAATTTGAGTCAAAACTGGCAAATCTGCTCCAAGTTCCACGTTTTGAAGGCTTCTCAGAGATTACATATCTTCAATAGGGTCCATGATGATGTGGTTATCCATATACTGGATTAAGTACTGGCTTCTTTCCACGTTAGGATGATCTGTGTTTGGATCATTAAGCCATCCTGGAGTGATGGTGATGTTTTCAGTTTTTCAATCTATTTTGAAGCAAATGGCCCACATCCAGGGGAGTCCAAGGATGATGTCCTCCTTTCCTCCTAGGTCTGTAATAAGGAAGGTCCTCATTTCCTTGACTTCTTGGTAATCTATGAGGAGCCAGACTTGCTGGGTGATTATGCCAGCACAGTTCAGGGTTCCATCTGTGTTCCAGGGTTGGATCGGATGGGTGATGTCCTCTCTAGGGAGGTTGTATATGTCCATCAGAGCTTTATTGATAAAGCATCCTGATGCTCCTGTATCGAAAAGAGCTGTCAGTCTGATGATTTTGCCTGTATCCTTCCAAACCGAAATAGGGAGACAAATAGTCTTTATATTTTGGCTAGAAATAAATACAGGGGCAAGGGTAACTGGAGAGAACAACGCTAGAGTGTTTCTCCAATCTAAAAATCTGCTATGGGCTTACCATCTGGTCCTAGCCCATTTAACCATTTACTACTTGGGTGGTGTACTTGCATGACGAGCATCTGAATGAGCTCGTCTGTCACTGTCTTGTTCTTAATTCTCTGAGCAAGATTGCCCTCCTCAAGGACCTTTTTGGTGTGCTCCAGGCTGGACTTCTTAAAGGTTTCAGAATACATTTTCTGAAGTTCCTGTACTGTGACTTCAGGGTTCTTTGCATTGTGAATGGTAGCGATGAAGTTGGTGAATGTGCCAGAGTCTTCATCAAATCTGATAAGATCCTGGGCTTCCTCCTCTGAGGGTCCGGAGTCAGTAGATGGTGTGTCCATGACTTTGATTGTAGCACTCCTCTGAGCAGTTCTTCTACTTGGAGAATACCCAGGATGATTCTGGGTAGAACAGCCTTCCTTTTGGCATATGAAGCATCTTTATTCTCTCATGCATCTAGCCTGTTCAGCTGGGGACAAATTGATCTTGGAAATGCCCATAGTGTTCAGATCTTTTGCATAGTATAACGGGGGTTATCCTCCATCTCCTCCATAGTGGGGAGACTTCCGTCCTGGCAAGTACTGAGATGGGGTACCCTGGTTAAGACTTCAGACTCTCTTGATATTCCCTTTAATCTCCATGGCTTTGGTGAAGATCTCCTCCATTGTGGTTGCTTTCTGGAGGATGCCACTCATGGTGAGCTGGGTGGAGATGGTGGGAGAAAGTCCTCAGAGGAACCATTCAGTTAACACGTTAATGTTGGAAACTTTGGAGTGGATGGCCAGTACTGAGAAGTTGGAGATATACTTCCCAAAGCCTCTTGGGTCCATTCGTTCTTGTCTTAGCCCAGAGATTTCTACTCTGGCTGAGGCTGTGATGTCATAGGGAGAGAAGGTAATCTTGAAGGTGTCTTTGATCTTGGCAAATGTCCGGTCAGCGGCTGGATACACCATATCAGTTATCCTGGTAAACCAAGTCTTGGCAAAGGCCTTTCCTTGGCCCTTGTTCATGCAATTGAGCAAAACAAAACATTTCACCTGGTCATTGTACTTGTCCACATGGAGGGAGAAATACCCTTCCATGGTGAGGAGCCAATGATTGGCATTCTGAGATTCTTTGGAGAAGTCATTGGGCAAGATTACCTTGATTTCTCCCATCTCATCTTCGTCGTCCGAATCAGTAGGGGAAGCGGGAGGTGGTGGTGAGGGAGGGGGATTTGGTGGTGGGCTGTTGACTGGGATAGGTGATACCAGGCCGGATAGTAGTCTGTTAAAGAGTTTCTCATTGTCCTCATCCTCAGAAGGTGGTTCCTGTACAGGAGGAGGATTCCATTCTACTCTTTCAGCTCTATGGCTGCCCAACACTCTATGTCTCAGTCTTCCCTAGTTACAGGGGAATGAATGCCCGATGAGGTCTTAGACTGAGAGTGGAGACCAGTATAGAAGGTGTGAGTTATGACCAGTAGAGGTAAGGGGCCTGGGAAAGAATGGAACTGGGAGTCGGGAGGGGGAGGAGGAGTTCTGGATGATCCACCTGAGATCCTGTGAAAAGACCTGAAAAAGGAAGTGTCTTCTTCTGGGATGCATTGATAGTTCAAGAGATTGATTCAATGAATGGTGGCAGAGGGAATGTGACAGCATCAATACGACTGTTGAGAATAACCTTGATCTTTTGTTACATGGGTGTGTAACACCTTGCTCCCAACAAAGGACGTAAGACATGAGCAACAGAAACCGGGCTTGATACTGTATGTTGCAAGTGGGGTCTCCTGCTGGAGGACTCAAGCTAGGCTGGGCAGCAACCAGGCTTGATACCATATGTCAGGCAAACAGGGATGCTCCCTCTCAAAGGGAGGACTTGTGACATCGGCTTTGATCCATTGATCAAAGCCACAACAATAGAAGCAAGAAGATGACAAAGTGGAGGATACTAATTAAATGCGAGAGGGGCAGTTTGATAGGAACAAGATGAATACACAGATAGGTGTAGATCAAGGTTAGAGTTACATGAAAAGAAGCTCAGCCTATATATACTAAGTAGTTAGCTTATGTAAGATGGGGATAGGAGGGGATACTTCGGAATCTAGTGGGAGATAGATTCCGGAAAGAGATCAGTTCAACGGGAACTACTGAAATGAACAGCTATGGAGTCTTTATAAATATGGGATGATCCATGTAGCTATAAGGAGAGATCTGATCAGTGATTGGGGAATGCCAATCAATGATCGACAAGGCTGTGGAGAAAATGAAATAAGGGGTGGATGGGTCCATCCAAAGTATCTTTGAGGATCTCTGTGTCTTTGGAAGTAATAAGAGGGTCATCAGGTATATCTGGAAATATATCCCAGTTGAGGATGTCTCCAAAGGAAAAGTCTAGAGTGGGGTCAAATGGCAGAGTGGGAAGGGTTGGGGGGTCGTTGGTGTCAGTGCAGTACAAGCAGAGGGACATGCTAGAGGAAAAATGAAGTAGGGGTAGACCAATCTGTAACAAAAGCCATCACTGTCCTCTTGCACTTTAAAGGAGAAGCAGAGGGTTTTACCCTCTCTACTCTGGAAAGATATATAGCAAAAGAAGATGAGTGGACACTTAACTCCAATGGAGAACCAACTTCTCAGAAGGTTGGAGCAGCAGCTTGGCCATCATGGAACAAGCTTCAATGGAAAGTCAAATACTACTTCCAAATTGAAGTTCTAGTGCATGAGTCATTGCACAAAGTTAAGGACCTATGGCAGAAGGGATCTGCCATTGACAAGTTCTTGCAGAGCTTTGATAAGCTCTTCAAAGAAGTGCAGATAGATTGGAGACATGGTATGGAGATTCTCAAGCATGCAGTAGACTTCTGTGTCTACTTGCACATGAAACTCCACCATCCCCTCATGAAAGAATCTTACTTGGAATTTAAGGAGGCCTGCCGTGTGGCAGGATGAACCTTCGAGCAGATCACTTGTGAAAGGGGATCCAGCGCGAAGAAGCAATCCTTCTATCACTCCATGGGATCTTTCTTTCACCCTGCTCAGCAGCCTTCCTACACATCTCCCACTGGGGGACCTTATCCATGCCGTCCTCCTCACTACCAACTACAGCCATGCTTCACGAAAGTTGAAACCCAGCCCAGATAGGGGGCTCTGATGGAACTAGGAATGGGCAGATCTCACCCCAACACTCACAGGTGCTGGAACTGTGACAAGACCAGTCATGTGTTCAGGCACTGCAAGGAGCCTTGGCACACACCTGCATAGACTCACTCCCAAGACCTAGGATATGCCTCTGCTGAGGCAGGGGCCTACTGGAGAGACCACCTTCAGGTGGAAGCTGATGAAGAAGTCCATGACACTTCAAAAGATCATGGTCCATGAGTGGCTAGAATGCTCCTGGACTTGGAACAAGGACAAAGATTCAGATACAGGATCTCTATCATGCTAAATTATTACAGACACACTTTCTAGATAGTTTGAGTAATGTAGCACCTAAGCTCACCTCTGAGGAAGTCTCTTTGAAGATAACCTCAGAGGCCTTAGATGCATTAATTGCTTAGGCATGCTCTGTCCATCCTCCTTCTCCTGACAATCCTGTCAACAAAACTCCTTGCCACAATTCATCATTTTTCGAGGAGAAAGTCTGCTTCACTGGAAAGTCCTCCAATGGCTACTATACTTGTACAGTTAAGGCCTTGGTGGACTCTAGTTGCACCAACACCTTCCTTGACAAGAACTATGCTGAAGAACTTGGTCTTTGGCCCATAAATTTCCCTTACCCCATGTGGGTTAGGAACACTGATGGCACCAGAAACGGAAATAGTGCCACTACAAAGATGATTTCACTGATTATCTGGATCAACAGACATTATGACATCATTCATGCTCATCTGGTCTCTCTGGGATCTAACAAGCTCTTCATTGGATATGATTGACACTCCTGCCATAATCCTGATATAGATTGGATTCAGATGATGATGATGTTTTCCTGATATACCTCCGACTGCCAACACATCAGCCAGGTGGTGTGTGAGGCAGAAAATCAGGCTGTCCAGATTGAGGATAGTGCCAAGGCCCTGGTACCAGAAGTTTATCATAACTTCTTAGATGTCTTCTCTGAAGAAGAGTCTAACTGGATGCTGGTTTGAAAGGCTTGGGATCACACGATAGATCTCAAGGCTAACTTCATGTTGAAAAAGGGTCAGGTGATTCCTCTCTTGGAATCTGACATGAATGCCCTATGGACTTTCGTGGAGAAAGAGTCCACCAAGGGGTATATATGCCCCTCCAAGTCTCCCAAAACCAGTTCCGTCTTCTTCATTCTGAAAAAGAACGGAAAGAAGCATCTGGTTATGGACTACCAGTATCTGAATGAAGGTATCATCAAGAATGCTTACCTGCTTTCTCTGATCTCATCACTGGTTGATTGGCTTAAAGGCACCAACATGTGTTCATAGCCATGGATCTCTGATGGGGATTCAACAATGTGCAGATCAAGGAAGGTGAAAATGGAAAAGAGCCTTCATTACTCTGATAGGGGCCTATGAGCCCACCATAATATATTTCAGAATATGCAATTCACCACCCACATTCCCACAGATGATGAACAACATATTCAACAATATGTATGCCATTCTCATCATCTATCTTGATGACTGCATGGTCTTTACCAAAGGCAAGACCAAGCCTGAACAGTGGTGGGGGTGGAGAGAGAGTCTGGAGAGCTATCTGCATCTCCAGAATGATCTGCTGCGAGAAAAGGGGTATGGAGGCACTCCACATGCCGTCTTCTGGATAATCCAGAAGACATGGGAGTCTCGTAGTATCTTCAGCATTTGATTTCAGAGAGGGTGCCAAGAATGGGATCAAGAACTGAGGATAGAATTTGAGTGGGTAAGAGGACAACACAGAGGTTGAACTCTTCGACCCAAAGAAGGTCCAGGGTGGCATTTTGGGCCTCCAACAATCCCTGTTCAAGGGCCAATAAGGCAGGGGTGTCCCAAAGGATGCCCTCATGGAAGTCTGTTGGGAAAACATGGGGACCTGCCATGCACCAGGGAGTCCAGGAGTAAAGGGTTTGAATGGTTCCATAAATTTAATATAGTCTGGAGAGGTGGATGAGGTTGTCATCAATCAAGAAAAAGGGTTCCCTCTCCAGGGCTTGAAAAGGTTCTCGTGCTTGGAGAATTGAGGCATAGAGGAGTCATTGGACATAGATGGGGAGGCAGTTTAGGCGAGCTGTGAGGGGGTATTGGAACAGCATGGATGACTGGGAGTCTCACTTTAAAGACCTTTCAGCCTTTTATAGTGGATCAACTCCTTGGTGGCATTCCTCAAGTTTCCCTCAAGTTCCCAAGTCTGATCTGAGTCAGAGTATCCTTTCCAATGTATGAGGTACTGCCTCCAATTTGCAATTCTCTGATGATTGACAATCTGATCAATTTTGTATTCTTCTTTGGTATCAATTACTTCCTGGGGAGACTGAGGGAACACTATTCTGTATTCAGGCATTTCCGAGTAGGTTGACAGTAAGGACATGTGGAAGATATTATGGATTTTCCACTGGCTTGGCCACTTTAGCTGGAAGGCTACCAAGCAAAACAACCTGGGTAATTTCAAATGGCCTGGTCTGTTTGGATGAGAGTTTTCAGAAGGGGATCTGCAGTTTAAGGTTTTTACTTTCCAGCCAAACCCTGTCCCCTACTTTCCATGGTTTGAACTTGGAGAAGATGTGGTTCTTCATTTGTTGTTGCACTAGTTCATGAGCAGCTTTGGCTTCTTTTTGTGCATTCTCAAGGTGGGAGAGCCATTGCTCTAGTGCAGGGAGGAATGTGGTTCATATCCATAAAGGAGAGAAAATGGGGATTTCCTGGTAACTGAATGTGTTGCTGAGTTATGGGCGAACTCAGCAGTGATAAGGAGATCCAGTCATTTCTCAGGCTGACTATCACAGAATATTTGTAAGTAGGTCTTCAATTCCTGGTTATACCATTTGGTTTCTCCATCTATCTGGGGATGGTAGGCAGTGGAGAGCGCAACATCATAGGATAGAAGTTGGGCAAGTTCCTGTGTGAATGCTGAGGCAAATTGGGGTCCCCAGTTGGATAGCAACTTGTTGTGTAGGCCAAATCGTTTGTAGACATGGTTGAAAAATAGTTGAGCAATCCTGTTGGCATTCACTGTTTTGGTGCAAGGGGCGAGAATTACCCTCTTACTAAGGCCATGGTTGACCGTGACCATAACTGAGTGAAAATTCCAAACCGGAAGGAGGTCTGTAATGAAATCCACAGAAATGTTTTGGAATGGATGAGTCCCAGTGAAGGATAGGGGCATTATTGAAGGTACCATGGGGTGGGTATTAACCTTATTTGCCTGGAAAATAGGACATCTGGAGATGAATTTTTGGACATAGGAGGCCAGGCCAGGTCACCAGTAGTTCTTGGAGAGTCAGGTAATGGTGTGGAGGTGTCCTTTGTATCCTTCCAAGGAGGAATGGATGGCAGAAACAATATCCTGATGGGTATTGTCCAGGATGTACATGCATTTTTGAAAATATAACTTTTCATTGGAGAAGGTCTAGTCTGCTGGACAGGAGTGTCTGAAGAGGGGTTCTTCTTTCTCCATCCCATGGAGAGCTTTGAGTACAAGTGGGTCGTTTTCTGAAGAGACCCAGATATGATCAGTGAGTATAAGGTTGACAGACTTGATTCCTTCATTCAAGTCTGCGAAGGGGGAAGGGGGAAGGACAACAACCTTTGAGTTGTCCTGAGTTGTGTCAACATCATCCTTTGTGGAGAGGGTGTCTTCTGGGGCCATTTGAGTTCCAGGAATGGCTTTTCAGATTAGATCAAAATCCTGCAAGAATAACAGCCACTGGGCCTGTTGATAGGAGAGATTTTGTGGTTCTTTAAAATATGTGAGGTTCTTGTGGTCCATGACCACAGTGACAGGGTGGGATGTGCCTAATAGATATTGACACCAGCCTTCTAATTCTCAGATGACTCTGAGGAGTTCCCTATTATAGATATGATAGTTTTGTTCTGCAGGAGAGAAGGTTTGCGAGATATATTCACATGGCCTCAGGTCACCATTGGAGTCTGCTTGCATGAGTATCCCCCCTGAAGCAATTAGAAAGGTGTTGGTTATAAAGGTGAATGGCTTTGATGGGTCCAGATACATCAGGACCAGTTTTTTCTGGAAAGCCTTCTTGAGGGCATGGAAGGCCATCTCCTCGAGGTTCCCCCATTGCCATTTCTGCTCTTTCTTCATCAGATTGATGAGGGGTTTGGCAATGACAGAGAAAGAGGGAATGAACTTCCTGTAGAATTGCAAAATCCAAGAAAGGAGTGCACAGCGCTCATGCTCTGTGGGGATTTCCATTTGTTGATGGCCTTCAACTTGACTGGGTCCATGGTTATCCCAGTTTTGTTGACTACCATTTTGAGGTATTCCACCTTGGATGCTGCAAAAGTACACTTCTCCAGTTTGAGGAATATTTCTTGTTCTCTAAAATGCTGGAGAATCTTCTTGGTTCGTTCGTTGTGGAGTTGAGGATCAGCCAAGTGGATGAGGAGGTCGTCCATATAAATGATGAGCCATCCCTCAGCAATATAGTCTGCGAAGAGGTCATCCATAAAGGCTTGGAATGTGGCTGGGGAGTTGCACATTCCAAAGAACATTACAGCCAGTTTGAAAAGTCCCATTGGGGTGATGAAGGCTGCCTTCCATCTGTCTTCTGGTTTGATCAAGACATTGTTGTAGCCCCATCTGACATTAAATTTTGTAAAGATCAACAATCCTTTTAATTTATCGACAAGGTCAAAGATGAGGGAGAGGAGGTATGCATTCTTGATTGTGTGTTCATTTAGATACCAGTAGTCTTGGCAGGGTCACAGCTTCCCGTCCTTCTTATTGACAAAGAAGAAAGGGGAGGCTTGTGGGGACTTTGAAGGGACAATCTTTCCTGATTTCAAATGTTCTTCAGTAAACTCTTTGCACACTAGTTGCTCCTTGGGGTTGAGCAGATAGATTTTTGACTATCTGGGAACAAAAGACTCCTTGAGGTCTATCCTGTGGTTGTATGACCTGCTGGGTGGCAAGCGAGTAATATCCTTCTTTTCAGAGAAGACATCCACATATTCAGAGTATGCACTTGGCAGCATGACTTTAGCTTTCTTCTCAGAGGCAGCTAATTGGATGGAAAGGTGTTGTGGGAGCAACACTGCAGAGTCTGATGTCGCGAATGACGACCACTATGGGGACCAGAGACTAACTTGCAGGCTAACACTAAGCCTGGCGAGGGAAATGAATAGAAGACTGATGGAGTTGCCTTAATATCTAGAGGAGCTTTGAGGTGCGAAGATTCTGCTGTAGATACAAGTGGACTAAACTAGAGAGAGAGGTATTAAAGCAGAGCTGGTATTTATACCCCTGCTTCTATGGGCTGTGTTCCCCGATCAGGAATACAGCTGGCTATGCTGAATCTCGATAACTGCCTCTTTAGTCTAGGGGATCTATCGGGAGATCCCATTGGTGATCTGCAAGGGGAGGCAGCGCTAGGAACAAGTGCTGCCAACTCAGATGAGATCAGCAGTCTACTTGGCTGTGTGTACTGCAGCAGCAGGCATGCTTGATGGCTTGGGGAATGCGGCTGTTCCCAATCAGCAAGAGATAGTGTGCTTGACACATATATGTCAAGACGCGTCTGGGTCACATGCTGGTCACATGCCAGAGGTCACTGGTCTTGTGAGCACATATTGGGTCATGTGATCTCGAAGTCACGTGCCAACAGGCAAGTGAGAAAAAGACAAGAAAAGCGAAAATAGTGTGAAGAAAGGGGGTTTTGTAACAAAAGGGTTACTTTCCCAATGTTTTGTTCAGGGAGCCACCCTCCCGATTCAAGCCAGAATTGGCATATTTGTGTTGAGTTCCACATTTTGAAGGCTTCCCAAAGGTCGTCTTTGATAGGGTCCATGACAATGTGATTGTCCATATACCAGATCAGGTACTGGTTTTTTTTCATGTCAGAATGATCTGCATTCAGATCATTGAGCCATTCCAGGGTGATGGTGATGTTCCAGGGTAATGGTGATGTTCCCAGGTTTCCAATTTATTTCTGGGCATATGGCCCGCATTCAGAGGAGTCTGAGGATGATATCCTCTTTGTCTCCTACAGTGACTCACAAAATTGTCCCAATGTTTTGCACTTTTTGATTGCTTATTGAATAACTCTGACACATAAACAAATATCAACAGGGTCTTGGTGTATAAATGGAAGCATTTACTCAGGGCTAAGTG